>JASVEL010005190.1:0-159608 GCA_032618575.1 Nicotiana noctiflora | reverse complement strand
TTCAGAACTACAGCATTACCAGCAGCAATAGCTCCGATCACTGGATCAAGGGACAACACTGAAATAGAATGAAGGGGGAGGGGAAGAACATAGTATCAATACCTGATTAATACATCCACAGTCCACACTGTAACTTTTCAACTAAGCATATACTCATTTATCATAACACAATCAGAGATTAGCAGTAAACTACTGATAAAGGAAAACGGAGAACTCGCCATGAAGAAAGACAAAGGCTCCTTGGGAGACTTGCAACAGAGGAGGATAAAGCATTACGGGAATCTGCTGAATTTTTGGCCTTTTATTCAGGAAGCATAGAATAGTTTTTTTTTTTTTAGAAAAAATTAATACATATTGGGTAGGGAAGGGGAAATGGAGGGGGGGGGGTGCCAGATTGGGGAATAGAACCCTCACCAACAAGGTGAAAGTTCAAATAGCCAACCAACTGAACAATTAAGATTCTCCAAGCATAGAATAGTTTGACCAGAGTAAAAATTTTACACTACACATGACCTAGTCTTCATTGACAGCTATTTCAAGCAAAGACAATCTGTAAATAAGCGAGGGATATGTTTCTCTCCGCATTGTGAGTCGCCAATAGTCACAGATCTAAAGTTGCAAAAAAACAAGAAGCACGAAGATTCATCCTAACATTCTCTTTTATTGACATTATTCATCCATATATGAACTTATTCAGTTTCAAAGACAAACCGTAACCCTTGATTATAAAGTTTATAAACAATAGAAATTTCTGCAGAGGAAAGTGAGTAGTCTGGTTTCTAATTTGAGACTTGCTTAAAGATATAGTGAAAGGAAAAAAATAAGAGGAAACAAAATCATGCGCACTTATGAAGGCGATAAATGGACAGTTTTTCACATACAGAATGGAAAGTTCCAGGCTGATATGACCAATACAACACCGAGGGGTTCTGGAACTATTTCAGCTGATGAAGGAAACGTGGTTAATGAACTTTTTACCTGTAATTTCAATATGTTAGCATCAGTGGGCTTCTATTAATTAGTAACCAAGATAAATTAAGTAATGTCTACAAATTTACTTTTTCTGGTTTCATCCACCGTTTTAGTTCCTTCAATGCAAGCTTACACGATGTTTTCATCATAGAAATCTGCATTAGAAGAATATATGAATTAGAAGACAGAAAAAAAATCAGGTCCGACATAGCTAAGAAAGTCCAGGACTAAATATAAGAACCAAAAGCTAATATCGGTGATATCTATACACTTTCTAGATGACCAACATCAGGAACACCAATGACATATCTATTTTGCTTATACCTGTCACCCTAAGGACCCTAAGCAGAATACCCAACATTACTGTTTTAAATGGATTAAAACTTCTCCAATTCCAGAAAACTACATAGGAAAAGAGGAAAAGAGAACTCATTTTGCAATAGACTATCTAACTAAGATCTAGATGCTAAATCTGAAACCCAGAAGAAAGAATACTCCGTACTAGTTTTCTTCTAAATACTCAGTCTGTTAAGTAGTTATGCACCCTTATAATTCATTATAAAGGACAAAAAGGAAGACAGAAAATCCAACTTTACAAAATTGATTTAAACACAGGAAAAAACCCAACAAATAAAAATAGCTTGTACAATTTTCAATTACTAAACCAAAACTAAAATTGTAAGTATAACTTTGAGGCTTTGCAGATAATTTTACTAACTCCTTCCATGTGACTGTTCAAGGAAATATAAGAGTCGCCAATTTTTTGGAAGAAAAAGACAAAAAGAAACAAGTGCTCAAAAATCTGATGTTTAATTCAAAAGCCATAAGCTTGTAAACCAAAATCACAAGAAGAGTTCCAAATCTGAGAAAAGCAGAGTACACGTAACAAATCATAATTCCAATTACAGCTTTATGTTTCATTTATTGTAAGGAAGATGCTGAAAACTCAGAATTCCCCATCAGTCCTCAACTGTATTGTTGGGATATTATACCAAAAGGTGCTAGAACCTCAGAATTGCCATTCGACCATTCACATAGTGAAATATAACCAATTAGTATAATTCGTTGACTGCTTAAGTTTATCAGGGTAAATAACGAAAATCTTTATACTATATATATATATATATATGGAGAGAGAGAGAGAGAGAGAAACCTCGTGAACAAAGGATTCAAGTTCAGGCTTAGAGAGGTCGGAATTAAGAGCATCGGCGATCTCCTTCTCGTGATGCTCTGCAATCTTCAACAGAGCTTTCAACTGCGACACTCTCCACTCATAGTTCTTCGTCTTCCCACTCGCGTACGTCTCCCTCAGTTCTTTTACAATCGCCTCCGCATCTACCATCGCCATTCCTCTACAATATGAACCTCGTTCTCTATCTATGTATATATAATTATGCAGATTCAATAAGTCCGTGTATATGTATGTGTATGTAGTTGAGGTCGACGACTCGTGCGCCGGTGCTTCGCCGGCGATTTTTTGTGTGTGTGTGTAGTAGTAGTTTATTGATAATGACGATTGGATGTATAAATAGTTGAATATTCTATTATGTACTACTACTATTTGAATAGGAATTCGAAAAGCGGAGTGTAGTCCGGGCAAAGGATTGGTCGTTCCTAGTGTCTAGCAAGTGTTTTATCTCAAGAAAGAGGAGAGTGGTTCTCACGCTCCTCCTTAATATATTAGGAAAAAAAAAGGGTTAACATTTGTGCATATTGTTTTTCTACACTACTAGTGTTATATTTCATAGTAGATGCAACAATTTAGCCTGTTTGGCCAAGTACTATTTTCCACCATTTAACGAAATTTAAAGTACTTTGTCAAACTTTTAGGAAGTTAAAAAAATGGATTTTTTTTTTTTAAATAGTCGGTCATATTTATTGTTCACTTTTTATAATCATATACAATAATTATATATAATTATACACATATAATACAAATTATGTATATATTATACCTCCACCAGCTATTTTTAGTTTAAGTGGTTGGGTGTTACACCCCATATTTTTGTACGTGAGAGTACATCGTGAGTCAATTGATGTAAGCTCAGAAATGAGATCATCTTTGAAAGTACATAAAGTAAGTTAATTATGTTACCTTGGAGGTTACAAATATTTAAGATCATGAATACCAAGTACCAAGAGGGTCGGAATGCTTAGAAGCTAAATGAATTGAGGAAAATAAGTTTCACTAAAAGTCAACAAGTTGAAATATTATAACATGTACTTTTGGGGTGAGACTAGGGTGATTAACATGATAAGTAGGTTATGATACGAGTTACCATAGTTGTGTGTTATGTTTTAAAGTCAAGCCAGTTGTGGAACAAAAGTTTGTAAAGGTCATCACAAGTTACATTCATAAATGTGCTAAAAATTTGGTCAAATGTAACAGAGTTTTTCTCCCAATGTACTTGGAATTAAGGGATGATCCACTTACCAAATTGAAAATTTACGAGTCTCGTTTCTAAAGCATTAAACTATTCATCTATAAAATATGGGAGTAGAGAGATATTCACATTTACCAAAGACTGTGCAAGCAACTCCTAATAGGATCCACTTAGGTGGTGGTCGATCTACTTCACTTTATAAACAATTTGGACGTCTATTTTCTCATTTTCGACTCAACATTGTCTCTAAACTTCTCCTAACCCTTCCAAATAGATACCATAAGGGTTTGAAGTGATTCCAAAGTGATTATACTACATTTCAGTATCAAAAGTGTACTCCAGTTAAGAACAACACCTCTTTGAGTTTGTGTTGTCATTTAGGACAGTTGTGGGCTATATTTGGCTGGAACTTTAAGTGGTTGCTGCCGGTTTAGGTATGTATAATATTCTACTACGTGTTCTTGAAGTTGTTTGTATGTTGGTTGCATTATTTGAGCAAGATACTACAAGAGAAGACTTGAAATAGTTTTAGATGTTATTGTTCTTAATGGACTGTTTTGGGAAGGGTGTTTCAATAAAATTTAAATGGTTAGATGTGACGACCCAAAGGGTCATCACCTATTTTCCTCACTTGTTCCGCACTTCCGAGGCCTTGAAAACCTCATTCTATGTTGCCTCTTTTTACATGCATGATCCAGGCATGTAGCCTGAAAGATTTTGTGATAGAATATATGAATTCTATGAGAAATTTGAAGAAAAATAATATTAATATTGATATGGTTGATTTTGGTCAACATTTTTAGTAAACGGGCCCGGACCCAAGATCGGACAGTCCCGGAAGGTCCGTAGGAAAATATGGGACTCGGACATGCATCCGGAGTCGAATTCTGAGGCCTAGAGCCTAAGTTATGGATTTTTCTGTTAAATTATTTTTGCTGTAATTATTAAAGGAAAATGAATTAAATGACCTTGGTATCGGGCTTGTATTTTGGTTCCGATGCCCGGCACAAGTCTTAAATATTATATATGTGCTTCCTGTAAAGTTTGTTGACATTTGGATGTCGTTTGATGTGTTTTGAACCTTGAGTTCCAAATTTGAAAGTTATGAAACTAAAAAGGATGATAATCATGAACTTGAGGCTTGATTTGATGAAAACGATATTATATTGGCGATGTGATCGCACGAGCAAGTTTGTAATATGTTTTTGATGTTGTGTACATGTTTGGTTTGGAGCCCGGGGGCTCGGGTAAAGATTTGATAGGTCGTTTGTTCAATTTATGAAAAATAACACAGCTGGGTTTTCACCCAGCTGGTGTCTTCGCAAATGTGAAGAAATTCTCGCAATTACAAAGGTGGCAGACCAAGGCTGTGTTCGCAAATGCGAAGCCTTGATCGCCATTGCGAAGGAGGTCCAGGCACGCATGGGTTCGCAAATGCGAACTTAACCTCGCAAATGCGAGGCCTTCAATATTCCGCCCATGTTCGCAAATGCGAAGGCTTCTTTGACCCAGCCAAGTTCGCAAATGCGAAGCTTGTCTCGCAAATGCAAGAGCCCCAGACCTGTAGTGTTCGCAATTGCGAACAAATGTTCGCAATTGCGATATCCGCAGCTGTACAATTTTATACTTAAACGAATTTTTCAGTTCTTTCTTCATTCTTTCAAAAACCCACACACCACACACGAACCCTCAAGAGCAAATTCACTCAAAAGCAATTGTAAGTCACTTTTTACTTAATTCTTTTGATTCCTAACAATATTAAACATGTTTTTCAATAGAAATCAAAGGTTTTCATGGGACAAATTCTTGTTTTGGGGTAGAACATAGGGTTTCCATGAATTGGCTAATTGGACCTCGAATTGAGGTTCGATTTTGAAACAAACCATATATTTGAACTCGTGGGGGAATGGGTAACCGGATTTTGGTCTGAACCCCAAGTTCCGACTACGTGGGGCCAGGGGCATTTTGTGAAATTTTAGGGTAAACTTTGAGAAAACCATTTTTAAGCATTCAAACTAAGTTATATAGTATTTATTAATGTAATGGGATCAGTTGTGATTAGATTTGAGCAAGTTGAAAGCGGAAATTCGGGGTAAAGCTATAGTTGAAGGATAATTTGGACTTCAAGGCTAGAGGTAAGTGTTTGTTCTATCCTAGCTTGAGGGAATATGATTATATGCTATGTGCTATGTGATCGAGTGCGGTGTATGGGCTGTTGTGATAAGCATCCATACACTGGCGTCTAGCATGATCGTGAGTCATTGTTGATACTTATTGTGAAATATTTTAAAGATGAATTGTTGAACCCTTGCCGAGTCATGGAATTGTAAATTATTTTCCCTTGTCGGGACTTGTTGTAAAGTGGATTATTGCTTTCCCTTGCCGGGACCTTGTTGTGATGATTGTTGTGTCCCTTGCCGGGACGGTTCATGTTAATTGTTTTCATTCTTTGCCCTTAACTGTTGTTGTTATTTGGGTGAGGAAGAGTGATAATGCACGAAAGGGTGATGTCATGCCTTGTTTATTGATTTTTGCACGAAGGTTAATGACGTGCCTTATGTTATTGATTATGCACGAAGGATAATGCCGTACCTTGTTATTGATTATGCACGAAGGATCATGACGTGCCTTGTGATTGATTATGCACGAAGGGTAATGCCGTGACTTGTTATTGAACCATGCACGAAGGATCATGCCGTGCCATGGATGTGAGGATGAGAGTAAAAGCACGAAGGGTGATGTCGTGCACTTTTATTTGCTTATTTGGTGATGATGAGAGTAAAAGCACGAAGGGTGATGCTGTGCAACTATTTGCTATTCTTTGTTTGATATTAACTGTTTCCATTATACTCTGTTTTTCGTTGTTGACTTAATAATTGTTGTTAACTGTTGAGCTTCCCTCTTATGATACTTCTTGTTGAATTTGTTACTTGATTATTTCTCGTTATCATGTGGTGTACATATATATAGAACTGCACAGGTTTATGTGGGTGTCTGGTCTTAGGCTTGTCACTACTTCGCCGGGATAGGCCAGGCACTTACCAGTACATGGGGTCGGATTGCGCTGATACTACACTTCTGTGTGTTTTTGCACAGGTCCAGATTTTGATTAGGAGCAGCAGTAGTAGAGTTTTGCGTGGGAGTTGAGCATTCCGAGACTGAGGTAGCTTGCAGGCGTCCGCAAGCCCCGAACCGGCGTCTCTTCCACTTATTTAGATTATTTGATGTGGTCTCCTTGTTCCGAGACAAACAGATTTATGTTATTTTTCTTTAGACCTTTATGTGTAGTATTCAGTAGTAGTTCGTGAGTTGGTGACTCCACATCTTGGGTAGAGGATTTCATTAGTGTTTTGCTCTAGTATGACTTATCTCTATTTTGAAAGTCTTCCGCACTTATTTAATTAATGTTATTGTTCTTGTTGATAAAATGAGTATGAAATAATGGTAAAAACAGGTTAATGTTGGATATAGTGGCTTTCCTAGCTACCACGAGTAGGCGCTATCACGATCTCGATGTTGGGGGAAAATCCGGGTCGTGACATTAGAAATCTTGGGAAATGATTTATTTATGCTGTTATTTTCTTGAATATATTGTCTACACGTCAAACTTGCTATTAGTATTGTGAATAAGAAGATAAAGGACAATGTAACAATGAAGAATTCTACTCGTTGTTGTTGTTGGATTGCTAGGTTGTTTGAGTGTGGATTAGGTGATTAATAGGATATTGGAAGTCCTTCGATTTTACTTGGTAGATGTTTTTAAGTTAATTGATGTATGATAATGGGTTTGAAGGGCGCTAAAGGGATTCAATTCGAGCTTGCCACTAAAATGGTTGTTTAAGTAATCGAAGACCTTATTGTGAACTATTTTGTTGTTGTATGGGCTGTTTGGTGACTTTTAGCAACTTATGAGATGTAGTAAAAATAGGGGAGGTGCTGTCCATTTTTCGTAGAATATTGGTTTCGAAATATGAGAGTTACAGTGCTTATATGATGATGACGAACAGTTTACTCATTATAGACATATGAAGATCATATTGAGCTTGGTTGACGATTACCAAGCTTGGTTGATGATTAGATGGAAGACTTCAAAGGTATGTTATATTAAGGCACTTCCTTCTTTCTTTTGGCATGATTTAAAGTGAAATAAACGTAAACGATACGCTATTTTATAATAGATCTACACCTAGCAATTAAAGTTGTCCATGTTGTTCTTCCCATATAAAGTTATTTTATGCAACTATGTGTGATCTTTGAATCCTTTTGAGGTTCATATTGATGGTATGGATGTCCACAATATTAGTCGAAGGTGCGATGATCTTACGTCACTCCAAAAAGATTTAGAACGTGATTCCATGAGTCCATCATGCATTGTGTGTGTTTGTGTGTCTATATATATATATATATATATATATATATCACTCTACCGAGTTGCGCTATAGTCGACCAGGTACGACACCTATTTTGCAACCACTGATCAGTTAAATTTTACCGAGCTTCTCGTGGCTGAGTACGATTCTATCGAGCCTTACGATGGCCCGGTATATTTTTATCGAATCTACTTCGAGGCTGGGTACAATATGATAATGATGATGATACCCATAGAGGCATATATATTTTTTTCTAAAAGTATATGTATATGTTATGTATCATGCATTTCATATGAGTCACCTTTAGAGGGACTCAGATATTACATGTTGTATCTTCTCTATCTCTCTAAACATTACTATCCTTATTTATGTTATCCTGCCTTACATACTCGGTACTTTATTCGTACTGACATTCCTGTTTCATGCCCGTAAGTTCCAGTAGACAAGTTGACAATTCTCCTAGTAGGCTATCAGCTCAGCAGAAGATGTTAGTGTACTCCACTTATTTCGGAGTTGCCTATTTGGTTAGTTTAATTTTGACATGTATTGATTGGTATGGCGGGGTCGTGTCCCGACCTTTATGACATATATGTACTCGTAGAGGTTTGTAGATATATGTCATGTATATGGATATTGGTATGGCCTTGTCGGCCTGTGTTTTGAGTGTAAATGACCATGTCAGCCTTATAAGTTCGTATGCCACATATATTAGTTTCTATATCATGTTGGGTTATCCTATGTCAAGTATTTCCTTATGTTTTATTGTGGTTATCTCATGATGGCCCTTCTGGACTATTTATCCATGATGGTGTGTTAAGAAAGATATGTTATGTTGGTACTCGGTTAAATAAGATACCGAGTGCCGTCGCGGCATTTACGTTTGGGTCATGACATGTGGCCTGCTATTTGGGTTAATGTTTCAAAAAATTAGTCTAAAAGTTTCTTCTTTACATTTGATATTCGACAAAAATTAAAAACTATTCTCGAACAATAGCAAAAGCAATTTTTTTTAATTGTTAGGGAGAAGCTATAAATTTGCAAAAGCAAGAAAAATTCTAAAACTATCTCTCGTTAATTTAACTCACGCGTCTCTCAAATTAACAAGTAAAATTTTGCATTATCAATATGTATACAACTAAATTCTTTTAAAAAGCACTTACCTTTTGTGCAGTTAAAGTGCTTGAAAATTTCTTTGGTAGGAAAAAGCTTGTGCAAAAGAATATACCTTTTAAGTTTTTTTTGTCAAGTTAGGTATAATGAGATAAGATAATAATCAAATTGACTTGCCCTTTAGTAAATAGATTTGTTTGGACTTGCTATTAATTCAATTTTGAAAAATCAAGTATAGTAATATACTGGAGAATATCTTCTTTTTCAAAGAAAAAAATGTATTTATTTAGACTAGATTTGAGAATGAATTTATTAGAACGTTTTTGTGTTAGTTGTCTTCACATATATGGTTTGTTTTGTTTTCTTTTTTGGAAAAGGAAAAAGGAAAGGTGAGAGAATACTTCCTCTTCGACAAGGTTCCTTACCCTGAGTGTTGTATTACCTACAATACGGTAAAAAATCAACATCAAAACCACATAATACAGAATAATCTACATTATTCTCGGTGTTAGATGTTTGGCTTTTAAGCTTAGTATAGCTTAAAGAGGTTGAACGAGAAAGGATAGAAATGAAGGAAAATAAAATATTTAATGTTCCCTTCTTAGCAAAGGGATATTGTATTACATTTGAGGAAGAAAAGAATGGGTATATATATAATTGTTTTTTTTCTAGCTTTAAAGAATTAAGAAGAAGGCAAGCCCCGCATCATCGTCGTCACTCGCTTGGCTTCTACTTTGGTCAAAGATTGATTAATTAAATTTTTTGGACAAAATTCCTTTCAATTTATTTAATTAATTAACAAAAACTCAATCCGTAATAACCCATTTCTTTTCCGGATTATTTTAAATCTGTTTTCTAATTTCCTGCAATATTTCTTGTTCCAACAGCTATGTCTGTTTTTGAAAGGTTGCAAACCTTTTCAGAAACAGTGCCAAATGGTCTATAAATATGTCTTGAATTCCATAATTTTTACTTACTAAATTTTCTGATTATCTTCTTCTTCTTCTTCTTCTACACAATATTTTTCAGTGTATTTTACGACCATTGAGTGGTTCGAAGTTTATTGGAGATTTTGGTATCAATATACTGGTGAGTTAAATCCTTCTATCCTGGGAGGATATATTCCAGCACCTTGGGTGCTTGAGGGGAATAATTTTCTTAAGGACACATTGTGTGTTCAGTAGGCTCGATTTATTCCTATACTATTTTCAAGAATTTATTTCGTCAAACTGATTCTACGAACTTTCTGTTAATATTTCTATTTCATAAAGTTTAATGTTTTTATTGATTTGGATAACACTAGATATAGCTAACAACTTATGCCTTCAATTAAATCCATTAAATTTAATTTGGAACTTAGCTATAACGTAAATATCACCAAAATTACAGTATATGTGTTAAGAAACTTAGCTCAAAAATAATATGAAACAAGCAAATAGATAAGAATGTAGAGATAAAGAAAGAATATATTCTTATTTCTGCAACTGTTTTCCAACTGTGTACAATGTGATATCCAAACCCTCTATTTATAGGATGACATTGAGGTATACAAATATATATCATAAATATATTATTAACTATTGAGATCATGAGAGAGATCATGTAGGAGGTTATAGAGTTATGTGAGTTACAACCATAATGGTGAAGAATAGTGGGAGGTTAATGAAGAAGAATAGTGGGAGTAACTTCCTTAGGAGTTATAGACATCCACTATAAAATATACTATTTCACAACACTCCCCCTTAGATGTCTATAGATAATGTGCCTCGTTAAAACCTTATTAAGAAAAATCCCGTGATAAAAAAATCTTAGTGAAGGAAAAAGAGTACACATATCTTGTAATACGCATTACTTGCTGCCTCATTATAAACCTTGCCAGGAAAATTCAGTGAGATAAAACCTTAGCTAAGGCAAAAAGAGTACAACGCGTATTTGCCTCCCCCTGATGAAAATATCACTTTATTTCTCGGAGATGACGAATTCCAAGCTTGTATAACAACTTCTTTAATATTGAGATTGTCAATACCTTGGTGAATTATTCCGTCAAATTATCACTTGAATGAATTTCTTGAACATCCATTTCTTCATTCTATTGAAGATCGTCTCTGCAAAGAAACTTCACATGTCCTCACAAGGAAATAGATTGTTTGAACAACGGACTATGATATGTATATGTATAACCAACAAAACCTTGACAATATGTTAGAATAAATAAATCTATATCAAGGATTCCTTTTTGCAATATAATTCTAATCATATTTTAATATCTGCATATAGCCTTTATACTTTCAGCTGTTGGGACTATTCGTCCAGCTTCATATTTTTCAGATGAAGTCAATTTTTATTGCATAAAATATTGGCCAATCATTTATGTATCCCAATTCATGACAGATTTGAGGTCAATATCCTCGTCAATATTAATAATATTGAGCGCTACATTATATTAACAATATCGTCGATGATCAATTTACATAAGTTCCATCATCGTACAATAAAGACATAACTTATCGAGATCTCATTATTTTAAAGTACCTGAGCCTCTCCCATGGGGTCTTATAAAATGTTATGTCATGGTACTCTTATAAAGCACTTACCTCCTTATTATGACCATCTTGAATATTTGCTCCCTCCTTCTTCAAGGAGTTTTATCTTTGGAACCGATTTGTCTATTACGCTTCATGCGTGCCATAAACTCTACCCATCATATACGTTATTCTATTTGGAGCATTAGCAGTTGGAATATGACAATTAGTTTTAGGTCAGCAAATGCACATGGCAATATTTTGTAAATGAATTATCACTTGAACTTTCAGTTCATATATTTTTTTTTTTGTACGAGGATCTAAGTGTTCTCATAATAATTCATTCCATGTATTAATTTTTTTAGCTGCTCATTCCCCCCCCCCCCCACAATATTGGGTCACCAACACATATTACCTTCTTCGGAGAGTAATCTTTGTCCATTTTGGTATCATAATTAAATCATATAGTACATCCATATTTCTAGATGAAAATATTTGGTTCCTAACCCTAAACCAATTGTGATGGGGAGAGCGTATCATAACTTGTTGGCTAGATGCGTACAAGTGCTGTAGTATATTAAATAATACACTTCATAGAAAAATTGTATTTGGAGTTTTGTTCTCATAACCAATGGTTTAGCTATAATTGGAGGCAAACAATTTTTACTATACCAACATAAATTTAAACCAACATTATATCACAATTTACATTCTGGAATTTTGCTTTAATAATTTGAGCAAGCACCCTTGCAAAAGTAAAATTACAAGTTAATAACCAACGCACATGTGATCATATAATAGATGCATATATTAAAATCATATAATAGTAAACGGTCCACATGGCAGGTAACATGTCATATATATATATATATATATATATATATATATATATATATATATATATATATATATATATATATATATATCCAAAAATCAGAGAATACAATCACAACCCCAACTGGTATAATAATCAATTTATCATGAGAACAAGTCGTACATGAGAATTCTTGAAGAATCTCCTTATTCTTCAATTTATGCCAATGTGATTTTCAATCATTTTCACATCATAATTGAACCGGGATAGCCAACCGGTCCTGCCAACTGATATTTATTTCAGTAAATATTTAATTTACTATGGCATGTGATTTCATCATCATGCTTATACATCTGTAGTACAAATAGAAGAAAAATCGGGTAACTTTCATATTACCTGGTATGTTATAGTACTATGAAAATAATCGATCTTTCTTTCATCTATAGTCTCAATATGCCAACCACTTTGGCCAATACATTTTAAACTCAAAAAGTTTCTTTTGAGACTTACTACTACCAATGCCATGAATAATTTTATTTATTCGGGGTGTGACAAATTCACTCTTGTGGAACTCTCAATAATTTTGCGTTACAAAATCTTTTATAACACCATCCAAGTGGTAAATTTTTCCTCCACGGAGAAAATTATCTTGTCATAATAATTGTCATGGTCAAAATCATCATAAGAAAAATCTTTTCTTGCTTTAATTTTGCCTTTAATAACTTTTTATAAGGCATGCAAAGTATGTTGTCATAGCACATGTACACGACCAATGAAATATTTGTGTAACCACATAGTAATTTTCATGATCTTTCTTTCTCTCAAACCTCATGTAGAGGTGAGTTGCAATATTTATTCAACCACGTACATTCTTGTGCATAATTTATATCACATATATTATTTCACACTCACTTCAGGAATGAGTCTGTATTTACAATACTTATCACAAGTCGCATTCTTTAAAAAAAATGGTCTATAATCGTCTCAGCGTGCCTCATATTTACAGACCATATTGATACACAATTCCTTTACCTTTGAAGTATTATTTCGAGAACCCTTATTGTTCTCCTTTTCATATTAATTACCATAATGATGACTATTATTATTTTGATCTTTGGCACGTCCACATTCATTAGTCAATCACTTGTCTTCATTTAGATTTATTATGCACTGCTATCACATTCACTTCAATAATGGAGCAAATCAAGTGGGACATTCATGCATTTTTATGAAAATATATTATTTTTCATTAGTCATCATTAGATAATCAATATGGTGCATTGGGACTCATATCCAATGCCTTACCCATATAAAAATATGCTAGGCCATAATGAGTTGGGACTCAAATCCAACTCTTATCATCATAGTGCATCAGGACTTTGTACCCGATATCTTACCCTTATGGTGCGCTGGGACTTGAACCCACCGCCTTAAAACATCTTTTAATATATTACTATTTCAGGAGCAAATTCGAGATATATTACATTCATTTTTAAAAATACATGGGTAAATTGCAAGTCTATAATATTGCAATCTTTTTTACATGCACTTAATATGTTATTTGAAAGTACAAGAATAATTTAAAAATTATATACTGGTAGTACAAGTAATGATCTTATATTCCGGAGGAGAAATTGCTCCTGAATATATTTTTTAATTTCATCGGGAAAAGGAGAACTTAGCATTGTTTCTCGATCAGAATGCATGTTGTGCTAAATCACATTAACAGTTATACATCTAACATAATATATAGCTTGCATATAACTTATATATTTGGTTACTTGCACCATTTCTTAAGATGAGAAGGGTTTGCTTTTGTGTAAGAACAATCGTACTTAAAAAGATCTAATTTAATTTGTAAATTATTACATGTTTAAGCAAAAGTAACATTATTTCATGATTCAAAATATAATATTTTTAGGATGTAATTTTAGTCCAAAATCTCATGAATTTGAAGCTAAGTAGAAATAAACACTAACCAACACAAGATAAGATGATCAAAATTAAGTCTAGAAAATGTCATCACCAAATCGGGACTGGCTTGAGATGCAATAGTAGTAATTATGTTGGTGTAGTATAAAAGTTTACCTTTCTCATCTTTATGCATATAAAACTAAATTAATGACAATAATATCATTTTCCATAATTACCACAAGATCCCTGACAAGATGTAATCCAAAGTTTTCCTTGGCAAATGAAGTTTTAGCTCTCGTGGAGAGCGTTTATCCCTTTTAGGAAGTCTGAGAGGAAATAACAATTAGTGTCGATAACATGTTAAGAAACTTAGCTCAAAGTAATAATATGAAACAAGCAAAATGTAAGAGAGAAAAATAGAATAGATTCTTATTTCTTCAAGTGTTTTTCAAGTGTGTACAATGTGATATCCAAACCCTCTATTTATAGGCTGACATTGAGGTATACAAAGGTATATCATAGACATTGTATTAACTATTGAGATCATGGTGGAAGATCATATATAGGGGGAAGATCATGGAGGAGGTTATAAAGTTATGGGGGTTACAACTATAATGATGAAGAATAGCGGGAGGTTAATGGAAAAGAGTAGTGGACGCCAGGGGCGAAGCCACCTTTAACAAAGGGCGGTCAACTGACCACCATTCACCGAAATATTACAAAAATTTATACTGTGTATATAAGTAAAAAATATTGATTTTAGATGTATAAAATGTATATTGAACACCCTTTTTCGAGAACTTTTTATTAATTCTTTCAAATTTGAACACCCTTGAAAATATTTCTGGCTTCGTCACTCGTGGACGCAACTGCATTAGGACTTATAGACATTCACTACAAAATATAACATTTCACAACAATATGTTACATTTTTATTGCAAAATTGATAAAATATAAAAATTGAAATTTAAACCTACCAAATTAAAATTGTGGATCTACTTTAAAATATTCTATAATATACTTACTACTGAAGTTTAATAAGACCGATCGATATTACCATACATTAGTTAGTTAATATTTGATCTTCCCGAAAAACTTGAAAAAATTAGCTTAGACACAAAATTCTTTTAATCTTAAACATGCCCCCTTCAATTCAAGGTGGTACAAATAATTCAATTTGAAATAAAAACTAGAAAGTCAGGGTGAGCATGTCAAATTGATATTTAATAGGAGTATTGTCGTAGAGATTATTTTTAGACTTTGAATCCGAAAAATTGGAGGAAAACCTTAGAATAAACTTTTGGCAGATTTTCAGTTCATTTTGATATTTTAAGCCTTCTCGACGACTAGGGGTGTACATAGGTCGGGTTGGTTCGGATTTTACAATTACCAAACCAAACCACTTATATCGGATTATTAAATCTAAAGACCAAACCAACCCATTAATCTCGGGTTTTTCACTCTTGGTTTTTCTCGGGTTTTTCTCGGGTTTTCGGGTTTTTCGGGTTTTTTCCGGTAAAATCTCCGTAGAACAAAACATATATATTGTGCTCAAATATTTCTTTAATCCTAGTAAGATACAACTATACAAAGTGTTTTTCAAGAAAATAATACAAAATATAAAAATATCATGGCATTATCCTAAAATATTCAACAATAAAGACAATAAAATTATGTAATATAAATATTGCTAATTAAAATGCTATAATAAAAATAAACATAATCTAAAAGTAATAAGTCATGATAAAATAAGTAGAATAATAAGGGAGTGTCAATCACATGACTAAACACTAATAGAGAAAAAATAAAAATATGTTATGCATTTTTATCTAAATTATTGCAAAACAAAATATAAATATTCAATACATTCTCGTTCATAGTATTGATTGAATGTCTTTTGTTAGCATTAGTATTGATTTGATATTCGTTTAGGCTTTTGTTAGCATTATTTAGTTTACTAATGTTAATAGCTATAAAACTTATTGGAACATTCAAAAGTTCTAAGTCCAATCTTAAAAGATAAAATTATGAATTTTTTTAAGAAATATTTATAAATTACATCACAATAAGTATATTTATATATTAAATATATCTAATATTTCTATGTATGTAATGTCGGGTTGGTTTGGTTTCGGTTTGACTTTCTTTAGTTAAAACCAAACCAAACCAATTATGGTCGGGTTTTTTTTCCCCACACCAAACCAAATCAAACCAAATCATAGTCGGGTTTTTTTTCTCGGTTTGACTCGGATTATCGGGTTGGTGCGGTTTGTCGGTTTCCTTTGTACACCCCTATCGACGACCACATAAGTGCATTTGACTAATACGATTGTAGTCATAACAGATTGGGAGTAATGTAATACGATTATTGTAGGACGCATCGCCTATGCGAGTAAATTTCCGCAGAAGCGGAAGTCGCCCGTGATTTAATGAAAACAATGTATCGAAATTTTAGAGTTCAAAAACACACTTTTGACTTTGGGAGAGACGAATTGCGAGAGTTTTCAAGGAGAAACAATGGGAAATCATCAGGTAAGTGTTCCTAAACTCGAATTATGTTATTATAGCGCAATATATATATATAGAAGATGAAAGCCCAAGACTACTCTATTGTGGAGCAGTTAAGAAAAACCCCAGCCCAAATTTCGTTGTTATCCTTGTTGATCCATTCCATTGGTCATGACTAGGGGTGTGCATTCGAATCGGTTTATCGATAAATCGAATCGATTATTTGTTATCGATTCATCGGTAAATAAAATCGAAAAAATCGAAACCTTATTGAAACGATAACGATAAGCAGTTTTACAAATCGATAATCGATAAACAATTATCGATAAGGGTCAAAATCGAATCGATAAATTGAATGCACACCCCTAATTATTTTATCTACCACATTTAAGGAATGATCATATTTAAAGATAAAGGGAATGAAGTTCAAATTAATGAAAAATTAAATTAGCAGTGATGATGTATTTTTATTTTTTTTTAATACCGTTGGAGTGTTGGTGGCATATATTTGATCCCTTACTTTAGTTTCGTTGCATATGTCTATTGACACAATTTTTATGTTATAAACAATGTTCGTCTTATTTTAACTTCTTTTTGTCCATATTAGTTAGGCGTGTTTATAGCGATATACTTTCCGTGGAATTCCGCAAATTTTCTTATTGGTGTAATCGATAACCTAATCGATAAGCCCCCAAAATTAATAAATCGAAATCGAAAAAATCGAAACTTTATTGAAACGATAGCGATAAACATATGTACAAATCGACTATCGATAAGTAATTATCGATAAGAGTCAAAATCGAATCGATAAATCGAATGCACACCCCTAGTCATGACGAGCATCTTGAATTACAATATTCATCCAATCAAATAAAAGTGTTAAAATAAAATAAAAAAGAGAAAATTAGGTCGACTTTAGGGTGCAAATTTAAGGACGACTAGACCATTCTGCCTAACTTATTTTTCTAAAGTAATCAATTTCCGTCTTTTTCATTGCCGAATACAACGAGTCTGGGACCATAAAAAGAAAAAGAAAAAAAAACGAGTCAGGGATAAAAATAAAAGCTGGAGCGTGCATCCACGTCGGCTGACGCGCGAAAGCGAGATTTACGAAACTAAAATCTCAACAAGTGTGGAAATTGGGTCCCCGCTTATTGTACTTTGCCTTATGATTGGCTTATTTAATTTCCATGAAATCATCAGCATCACAAATTTCTGTCTTAGTGCCAGTTTCCTATTTCTTTCTTATCCCATAAGATTGCCAATCAGTGATAAAATCCTCAAAATTCTAAAAAGAACCGCACTTTTTTAAATTTATTCATATCGAGCACTATGTTCTGATCCTTGTCTGCACGCTAATAGGAATATAATAAGTCAAAAAAGACGGAGTTATCCATGGAATTTGAGTTATAATTTTCCATGAGATGGTGTTAGGTTATTTTGTTGAGACCAAGTAGTCTATGCAGGTGTGGCAAACTTATCCCTTCTTCAACCCCACGCTAAAGCAATCCGCCAATGGTATCTAGTGGACGTTTGAACGTAACAATTGTAAAATTCCGAAAAAAATAGAATCAAAATAGTATTTGAAAATTTAAGTTTTGTTTGGACATGAATACAATTTAAAGTTGTTTTTGATTTTTTGTTATTATTTGAAGTGAAATTTCTAAAAAGTAGCTTTTTGAAATTTTACAAAATTATGATAAATTCTAAAATGCAACTTCAAATAAAATATAAGTTTTCGTGGACAAACACTAATTCCGAGAAAAAAGTAAAAGATTTCTTATGGACAAATAGACACTAATGTTTTGTGTTTCCCAACAAAGAAATGAAAAGTAGCTAAATTTAAAGGACAACTTTGGAGCAATAGTAAAGTTATCTTAGTGTGATCTTGTTTACCCGTATAATACTACAATTGGATCATAATATGGTATATAAACAAGCGAATCGATTCAATCCCAAAATAATAAATAAATTAAATAAAATTCGAGACTTAGCATTGAAGTCGAGATAAGACAGCTAACAACTTCGTTCCGGGAGTAGAGCTTTCGAAGACATCAACACGAATATTGATAGATAGAAAATAAATATTATTGAGCTTAGAATAATGTGTAGCATAAGTTTGTTCGAATTTCTGTCTTTTACAATGGCCGTGGAAGTCACTATTTATAGCTATACCTAGGGAACAAGGTCGTAGGATCAAGCTCATCTTAAATGACAATTATGGAAGCCACTGATGAATATATAATGTCATACTATGAATGCCAAAATTCTTTGTAATGGATTATGTATTTAATATTGAGTAATATTCTTCATTGAAGCTATCAGACGACGAATATTTGTTTTGTCCTCATTAATAATGTTCCCTTCGGGGTCTGCCCGATGCCAACAGAAGCTAATATCCTTGGTCTTAGCTTCTACTTGCTTCATCCTCAATCTGTCTCCAATTCAACGTGTCACTCTAATATTCGAATATTTAATATGAACCAATTTGATTCTATACAGATAGTCCTCCTGCTTTCTTGTGGCATATCTTTGTGGCATCAGGAAGTTGGTGAAGATTGCTTTCTTGGCGGAAAATATTCCGATCCCTTGTGAAAAAATTCTGATGCTTAATTAGAAGCATGTCTCTTCGCATTTAATACCCGAACATGTGTGTGACGATCCAGCCCATCGTCACGTGGGTTACCGCCCTGTTTACCTCATCTTATGTTTCTCTATTCTCCATTATCGGTATTTGAGGTGATCGAGTCGAATTGGATTGGTTTTAGATGAAAATGAGAAACTTAGTCTCTTTAAGGAAGGCTTGTTTTGGAAAAGTTAGTCGGATATTGACTATTGGGTTAGAGGGCTCGGATGTGATTTCTGGTATTTTGTTTAGCTTCAGAGGATGATTTGTGACTTAGGAGTGCAATCGGAATTGATTTTGGAGGTCCGGTGTGGAATTAGGCTTGAATTGGCGAATTTTGGTTGGTAGGTAACATTTGATCGGGGGGTCGGAATAGAATTCTAAGAGTTGCAGTAGCTTCGTTAGGTGATTTCGGATGTGTGTCCAAAATTTCAGGTCATTCGGAGGTGTTTTGGTTCGATTTTTTATCGAATGCGTAATTAGTAAGTTTTTGAAGAACTTAGGCTATGAATCCGATGTGATTTGATGGTTTTAGCGTTGTTTGATGATTTGAATAAGTTTTAATGATGTTATAGGATGTGCTGGGACTTTTGGTTGAGGTCTCGGGGACCTCGGGGTGATATCGGGTGGTCAATCGGACCAATTTTGGCTCTTGAAAGTTGCAGATTTTCCAGCTATGTGTTGGAGAGATTTTGTTCATTGCGATCGCGGGTGATGCCGCGATCGCATATAAGTGATTGGAGGGGGGTAGGAATTGTTCAATGCGATCGCGTTCAAGGGGTTGTGATCGCATAGGTTCTTCAGCTAATACATTGCGATTGCAGGTGTTACTATGCGATCCCATAGAAGGAAATCGAGGTCTGGATAATCTGTTCTTTACGATCGCGGCCAGGGGATCGCGTTCACATAACTTAAGGAAAATGTTCATCGCAATCGCAGGGTATTTCATGTGATCACACAGAGGAAAATAGTGCTGGACAGAAGGGTTTTTAATAATATTTTATCCGCGAACCAAGTCATATTTCCACCATTGTTGAGTATCCTTGAGAGCTTTTGACGATGTTTGAATGTGGGCCATCATATTTTCATGGGTCAATCATCACTATATAAGCCCAATTGTTATTACACCAAAGCTCAAATGTACAGACTTTATGGTCAAGTCAAGTTATTGACGTGTGCATATTTCGGAAAGGATTATTTGTTTGAAATGGCTTTTTTTTTTCTCTCTAATGGATTTTATTTCACATTGTTAATAATATGAGATAAATAAGGTCTAAGTGAACAACGATAGATAATATAAATTATAACGCTAGTTAATTTTTAACTTATATATAGTGATTTGAAATTGCAACCTCTTAATAATTGAACTGTCTCCTTTAAAGAGGGTTTTGACTGAAAATCGATTGGAGGTGAGTCCTATGGCCTAGAAATATCATTTTATTGAAGAATCAACCTTTAAATTTATGGAAATTTGAGAAAAATTGGAAGAAACTAGGGCTTGACTTTTGAAATGAAAATTTGGGATTTGAGGAGCATTTGAGCTCGGATTTTGGTAAATTTGATATGTATAGACTCATGGCGAGATTAGGAATTTGGTGATATGAATTTTGTAATTTTTTGAGAAGTGGGCCCGGGCTCGGATTTTGCCAACTTCGTTATTTTTGATAATTTTCGAGTTTTTTGATTGGGTTGTGTTTCCTTAGCATATTGTAATACCCTATAGAATACCTTACTTTGAAGAACTTCCTGCGAACTTGAACTCGTTACCATTACCTTCCAAATGCGGATACATAGAATTCCATAACTAATATAAAGTACCACAAGTCTTGATCTCTTTTAATGAAAATACAGTCTCTAGCCACATACTCAAACTTAAGACACTTGACTTTTTACATGCAAAATTTGAACACAATAAAACTATTCTCGAGAGTCATTTATTCTTATTCAGCTGCAATTCACCTGCCCTAAATGAGCAGAACCGCTCATGATTTATTAGTACTCTGACACCACAGAACATGGTCTTATACAGATACAAACAACCATCTTTCTTCTCTATACATTGAACATTCTTTATCAACAACATCTCAAAACATCCTAATATTTTCCCACATTTCCAAAAGCACCATATAACCTTCATTAAAATTTTCCTTCACATGCGCCATTCTCAGCGCAATTTCTACTACCAGACCTGATCATCAACATACTTTGAGACAGAACCAATATAGCACACAATAGTGCAATCAACTAATCCATAGCAACCTCCCCAACTTGGCTTGAAGTCATATACCAGGATGCGCTCAATAATCCTTAATACTTTTACTCTAATGAAATCACAACATTATAGTGAGATTTAAACTCAAGTCATCTACAAGTTCGTGAAAACACAGATCAACTAGTACTGTAGCCATCCACACATCTTCTATTAATCTCTACCACAGCTGAGTCCACTTTCTTAAGTATACCAAATTCTCAAATTACAACACATACCCTTCAATTACACATGAGATATTTTAACATACACATAAGGATCATACCGCTCAAAAATACTCTGCAAAAGATAACCCATCTGCTTCACCTCATTTCAATATTTCAACATGCCTTCCACCGTTATATACATTACACAATCAATTAGTCTTTCTAAGTCTGAACTCATACCGCCACACATAGTGCACCTTACCTCCCAACTAGGAAATATGAAAATATTCTTATCACGCCCATTACTTGTGGTTTTGACCAGATTCTACGCACGAGGATGTTGATTTGCGAGGCAAGGGCAAAGCGAGCTAGGATTTCGGCCGGCTTGAGGTGAGTAATTGTTATAAATGATGTTCTGAGGGTTTGAAACCCCGGATTTGCACTACGTGTGCTATGTTGAGATGAGACACACGCTTTATAATGAGCGTGTGATTTGTTACTTCTGGGGATTTGGACTAGGTCCATCCCGATTGATGACCCTACTATATTTTTTACTGAGACTCAATTAATATCATTATATTCTGGCCTAGTTGCCATATTTGGGGCCTTGTGCCGATTGTGAGCACGTGATTTTTGCCCTAAGCAATAAAATTCTAAAATTAAAATAAATAATATTTTTTGTGTGCAATCACATGTTTTGATTGAAATAAGATGCATTTGTGTGTGCAAACAATTAGAAGTGAAAATTAGAAAAATAAAAAAAAAATATAATAGTTTAAGTACAAGTATTACAATTAAAAGATTTAAAAAAGGAAAATTAACAAAATGCAATAATGCCGAAAATTAGAGAAAATAGTAGAAAAATGTCAAAAAATATCAGAAATTTGGGAAAAATAGGAAATTGAATAATTGAAAAGAATACAAAAAAGAAAAAATGAAATACAAAAGAAAATACCATAAAAATAATTAAAATACAAAAAAAATACACAAAAATACAAAATTGGGCCAAATGTACTAGCCGAATGCATTGGCCCAAACCAATTAAAGGATCCGGCCCAGTACTCTTGAAATAACAATGATCTCAGTCGTTCATCACTTCAAATCCAATGGCTGAGGATTTATCCGAAATTAGTCAAAACAATAAAGTTTGAGATCAAATCTTAGCCGTTCATGCCTTAAGATCTAGCGGATGTGGATATGTCTATCATTTAAGGGAGAAGACATCGTTTTGAGGCGTTTAATCCTGGCCATTGATCTCAATTGATCTAACGGCCAGGGACCAGTCAAATCCACGAGTATGAAAGCCTGCTCTCACCTCAAAGACCGGCTATTTCTAAAAATCTAACCCTAGTCGTCTTCTCTCTCAACCATCTCCTTCTCGAACCTTCACCGGCCATGGAGACTGGCCCATTTCCATGGCTGTGTCCGGCCAACTCTCACCTCCCAAACCTTTTTCTTCCACTTCCCCACCATGAACCACCATGAAAACCCCAGAAACCCCAAGAAAACCCAACTTCTTGAAATTCCGGTCATTAGAGTTTCTCTCCGGTGACCAAAACCTATGAGAACCACTTACAAATTAACACCACTTGACCCTCATACCCTGATCTATCACCCCCCACAAATAGTTTCTCTCGAATATCTCTCCAGATATTCGAATCTTCCAAAATAGGTCGCCGGAACCCTAACTCCGGTCGACCTAAAATCAAACCCCAAACTAAACCCTTCCCTTATAATACCCTAAACCCATCTCTGCTAGTAAAATAATAAAAAAGACTTTAGCTTGAAGTCTAAGAGAAAAAGTTGAAGTCTAAAAGAAAAGAAACTGAAAAAAAGAAAGAAAAGAAATCGGAAAAAGAAAAGGAAAAGAACAAGAAAAAGAAAAATAAAGGGAAATAGCACAAGAGACAAATCCTGCAAAGCTAAGTTCCATTTCCTGTTTTGTTTTGATTTTGTTTGTTTTTCTATGTTATCGTTTTCTTTATCTTCATCTATGTTTTGTTTTGTTCTAGCACGCCTTTTGTTTAAGTTTACTTTCTTTGCTTTTAATTGTTTAGCTATTGCATGTTTAGATTAGTTTCATTTTCTGAAATAATCTCTATTTAGTTATGTTTCTCTGTTAGTATCATGTCTTCTTTGAGCTTCTTTGATAAATTCTGCCTATTTATGCTTAATCAAATACACTCAAGCATGATTAGGGTTTTCATTAATCTTTGACATGAGAAAGTTCTGAATTTGCCTCCTTTATGTTTAATTGACATACTCTGTTTGGAATCTGAATTATAAGTCTATTTGATTGAAATTCAACAATATTCAATCTCTTATCTGAGTTTTGGTTAATTGACAAGTAATTCTGATTTTATGGCTATGTATGCAATTTAATATGAAAGGGCTATGTCTGCAATAATTTTTGTGTTATCTGACTATTTATAAGCCTAATGTACATAGGTGATATTGGTTATAGATGTAATGGTTTGGTAATTAGAGAAGTGGCTAAGTCTGAAAACATGTTTTAAGTAGTTAAATAGGCTAAAATTGAAAACAACATAAAAATGCCATAATTGAAATAAGTGATAAGAATGGCCAGTCTTGTAACTGACCAACTCTGTAGTTCTTTAATTCTGAATTCAATGGCTAAGTTCTAAATTGGTTAAATCTGAAATAATCAGACTCAAGTCTGAATGTCACGACCCCAAATCCGATCGTAATGGCGCCCAGCACACTGCTAGGCCAGCCCGACCAATCAACAACAATCACGGAGCCACAAGCTCACTTTATCCAATTTAAGCATAACAGTTGATAGATATATTAAAAACAGGGAACCAAGTCCCAACACGTGCCAACTCCCATAGACCGAAGGGTCAAGAGTCATGAGCCTCTACAGAGTATACAAAGTGTAAATAGTGAATATAACTGTGCACTGTCACACCTCCTTTTTCCGCGGGCCCACGAGGGCGCGAAGGAGTTTTTCCAATTAAAGGACAATCGAAACGGAATTTATTTAATTAATTCAGAGTCGCCACTTGGGAGATTTATGGTGTCCCAAGTCACCCGGTCGAATCCCGAATCGAGGAAAAGAATGACTCTTGTTAAATAGTATACGTACCAGAAATCCGGATAAGGAATTCTGTTAACCTGGGAGAAGGTATTAGGCATTCCCGAATTCCGTGGTTCTAGCACGGTCGCTCAACTGTCATATTTGGCTAAAATATGGATTTTAATATATATTATCCTATTTGTGCCTTTTCAGAATTATTTACCGCTTTTTGTCAATTATTACTACTCAAGAAAAAGAACATTGTTTAAGAACACGTTTTCGGATCACGTCACATGAAATGCACCCGGATCCTCGACACATTCTTATTCAACGTTGTTGGATTTGGATTTAGGTTGCATGAAATGCACACCCGTATTTAAGAAAAGTAAAATGATAAAAAAAAATCTAAAGTGATTACGTATTACTACATTGCGAAGAGTCGTGACTAAAGAGTCTATCGTCTTGATTAAATTCGGGAAAAAGACCGTGAAATTTACTATATGGTCCTTCCGAGTCTAAAGTTTTAATTAAATTAATTGAGGGCCCCCCAATTATGTATTTTTGTGCGGCGAGGCTCACCTCATTCTTTTATTAGAAGGTCATACCTAAAGTGACTAAATTTCTATTGTTTTGTTTTTGTATATAAAGGAAAAAGAATCCTAATTAATTGTTATTAAGAAAATTATTTTAGTCTATCAATTTAAGCATTAACGGGTTTAAGACAAGTCCAAACATAAGATCGGAAGAAGCAATCGTTAACAGAGGAACAAAATTAGCTATGTATTTACAGTGGAGTGCTCACATTGAAACTCTACGTGAATGTTTTGTTAACTCTAGTGAATTAGCTACTATGTATTTACAGTGAAGTGTGAATCTGTCATAATTGAATCAGCCATTACGTACAGTGAAAAATGAAACTATTATTTACAATGAAGTATGAGCCAGCTATTGCGTATTTTACAACTCTTATTCGACTAATTGAATTGGAGATACATAAAATACTTTATGAACGAATTGTTACGACTTGTCAAAGCTAGTATAAATTAATTTCTTAGCAAAAAACAGTGTAGTGTTTGATTTTTATTATCGAGCAGTGAAGCCTTCAATAACATATTTGTATGAATCACTATCTAGGCATTTTGATCCTCTCTTTGACATTTAACAATGAAGCCATCGCATTTAAAGTGCTTAATATGTACCTGTTTCGAATCTATTCCTTTTGTTACTACAAAACTTACATTGGAACCTTTAACTAACAATATAACTTCCAGAGATACCATTGCACAATTTCAACTATGCTGTAAGCATACTAATTTAATGCATCTAATCAACCATAAAAAAAACTTCCGAATCCATATACTAGCAGAATTTAAAACAATTCAACTAACTTAAAAGTCCAAATCTCAATTGTGAATGTTAAGCAGTCTAATATTCACAATAAACTTCCTAAATCAATAGCAGTTCACAAACGAAAACAGTAAAGTCAACAGAGAACAATAAGAGAAGGGATCAATCACTTCAATTTATTTCCATAAGCCTGAAGTTACAAATGTGTACCTGGCAGTCGAAGCAAAGGAAGAAAAGAATGAGATTAGTAGGGGCAGCAGTTGCACAAGTAGCCAAATAACAGGTTCAACAGCAAAATTCCACAGCACCAACCCAGTTCAATCAATAGAACAAATTTGGAAAAGAAAAACCAAATCGCAACCGGCAAAAAACAACTTCAAGAATGATATAAAGACCAAGGAATAAACTCCAACAACAACAAATGAAGCACTAATGCTCTAAAGCAAACTCAAACCAATCCAATTCACACCTCAAGAATACCCAATACAATTTCAAGTAACAAGAATGAACCAAAACAAGTAGAACCCCAGTTTCTCCAGAAAAATCTCCCTCTTAATACTCACTCTCAGAATCTTTTCTTTTTCTCCCTGTTTTTATTTTGATCTCTGTTTCAGAATTGTTTCAAGTGTTTCTATATAAACTCTCTCTGTATGTCTCTGTTTCACTCTTCTCTCCAGTATGTTTATGTCTGTTTTTACTTCTCTTTTTATAGACAAAACAGATTTCTTTTAAAATTCCAGCAATTCACTTTTCCAGCTTGTTCATTCATTCCCATGTGCACCCATTAATCCTTTCATCATTAACCTCATGTCTAGTTATGGGTTTTGACAATTAAACAACTAACTAAAGGCAAAATCACTGGAATATACTGCTGTCCAGCAGTTCCAGCAACTCACTCCATGTGCAAAGCACCGTAAAGCTTAGTTTCTGAACACTTATATAGACAAAACATCACAGGTGATTCAACTTCTGTCCAACAGTGATTATGGGTACAAATAGGGATCAATTTCTATCCCACAGTGATAACAACAAACCTACGAAACTAAATCGACAAACATTCGATTAAACGATTACGGCATGTACATTTGATGACCGTACAATTGCAAAAGCAGTGAACTAAGGACTCTCGGCCAAGTGCCGGGGAATACGAAACTAATTGTTCGACGATGCTAATCGACGCGAACACGTATTTGACAACATTCGACTAGCCGATTACGATATGTGTAATCGATAACCAATAGCCGACAAGCAGTGACCTAAGGACTCTCGGCCAAGTGCCGGGGAATACGAAACTAATTGTTCGACGACGCTAATCGACGCGAACACGTATTTGACAACATTCGATTAGCCGATTACGATATGTGTAATCGATAACCAATAGCCGACAAGCAGTGACCACACAAATTTCGGACAACACCTTGTGATTTCAACATCAAACAAATTGACGATATTAACAACGAAGTGAATTCGACTCACAATTACCCGTTGACGGCGAAGAATAACAAATAACAGATCGACCAAATAAAAGGTCCCAAAGAGATGAGGAAAGAAGAAAAAATGGCAGCCGAATCACAACAAAATCAACAAGAATCAAAAACTAATAAAGCGACGAGTATAATTAAACAAAAACAGAGAAGAAACAAGAAATACCTTCAAAGCAAATGAAATGGAGACTCGGCGGCTTGGGCTTGGGTTATTCGAGGTCGAAAGGACCTTAATTGAAATGTTTTCCAAGTGAAAACATATCAATTAAGGTCTATTAAACCTCAATTCAATGAAATCCGGCAACTTAAATCTTTTTTTTCGTCTTTTAGGGTTCTTGGACATGGGTTTTGGGGTTCGACGGTTTCCGGTTATATTTGAGCCGAACCAAGTTTGGCATTGACATGGGGAAGGTCCGGCGAAGGTGTAGTATAAATTTGGGGTGGTTTGGCGTCGGTTTTAGTTTGGTTCGAATCTTCAATCGAAGATTCGAGAGGTTCTAGATTGATTCGAACCAAACCGTGCATGGATTCGAAGAGAGGGAGTTAAGGTGGTCGTGTGGTGTTATTTTGGTGGCCGGCGGCGTTTATACCGTCGGGTTTTGGGCGGTGGAGCAGGGCGGCGGCCGGCTAGGGTTTCGGGGTCTTGGGAGTGAAGGAGAAAGAGAGAAAGGTTATTTTTGGGTGAAATGAAATGGGATTAGGGTTTTGGGGGTCTTGGGTATTAAAAATCAAGATTCAATCTGAGCCGTTAGATTTAACAACCAACGGCTGAGATCAAATGAATTAACATGGGGCCGGGTCGGCTCAACTGGAAATGGGTCGGATTTGGGTGTATTTGGGTTGGGTTTCAAGCATTGGTTTGGGCTTGAGGATTAATTCAAGATGTGGCCCAATTTTGACTCCTTCATTCTTTATTTATTGATTTTAGCTCCTAATTAAAACAAAAATGCTAACAAAAAATCAAAATAAAAATCACAAAAGTACTAATTAAGTTACACTAAATATTATCCTACTCAATTTAAACATCAATTAAATAAATCACACAATTTTGATATTAAACACTAAAAATGCAAAAATACATTTTTTTAATTTTCTATTTTTTTTTTTGTAAAAATAAACTTGATTACTTTTAATGAATCATAAATGAAAAATGTGACATATTTTTGTATTTTTCATTAATTAAACAAATAAACATGGATACATAAATGCAAACAATAAGAGAAAAATAACATAAAATCCACATATATTGCAAACAACGCAAAACTCTTGTATTTTGAATTTTTGGGAGTAATTCGTGTGAGGCAAAAATCACGTGCTCACAGTCATCATATTTATTTACTGCTTATTACCCACCCCTTAATGGTTATATGAGCGAGTTTATTAACGACCTCTAAGTGTGCTGCTACTTATCTATTTCTTATGGTCCTTGAAGAATTTGTGACCCTCTAAATCTGGACAGTTCTAGACGGCCTAAGGTTTATAAAAAGGCAAAAATCTTGGCAACATGAAAATAACGTATAGGACAAACAAATAAGGACATACACTTAGAAGGCTCACATTTTACCTCCGCATGTATATAGGCAATCAAACATCACGTCTAAAACACAGCTTTTTCAAAAGAAGTTCTCAAATCCTATGATATCACAAAAACAGAACATGCAGCATTTTTTTTAGGGAAGTAGTAGGATCCTAACCAGTACAACTTGTTAAACCTAGATAAATTCACATATAGATAGTGTTGGCTTCACGATTACTTAACTTTTCAAGGCTTTTCTAAGTGGTATATGCAGTCATATTTCTAAAAAAGACAATTTTTTTAACTCACTTATACTATAAGCATGCTTTCTATTAATTAATTAACACGGTGTTGAGGATTTTAAAGAATCAAGTAAGATGATTGATTAACTATTTCAGAACCTATAGGCATGATTTCTAATTAAACTGGTTTAGATCCTATAGGCATGATTTCTACGATAAAGGCTGATTTTAAATCCTAGAGGCATAATTTCTATGCTTAAAGTTAATTTCTGATCCTATAGACATGATGTCTAATTATATATAAGGTGAAGCAAGAAGAATTTATTTGACCAAAGGGAGACCCCTTTAGGCATGTTATCTAACAAACACACTTGAACCAAATGAACCCTATATGCATGTTATCTAACAAACACTTTTGAATAAAGTGAACCCTATAGGCATGCTATCTACCCATATTTACCCATAGTATACAACTACCTCCTTTTTTACTAGTCACTCCAATATTTTTTTACAAATAATTTTTATAAACCAATGATTGAATAAAAATTACATAAATAAAATAGAAATTAAGCTATAGGGAGCCTAAAGTAGGCCCAAAGCAAATCCTGGTGTACCAGGCCTTCACTAGTCTCAAATGCCACAAGATTTTATAGCCCAATTCATGTCCAGGTGTGTCAGAGTTTCCTAAGAATCTCAAGAATCCCGGGCAGCTCACACCCAAACTTTCTCAAAGAAAGACTGATTGTGTAGTGTGAAAGTGCCAGCCTTGATCTGCCAGAGCTTAGAAAGGTCTCATGGACCTCTAAGCAGTACACATACCAGAGGTACAAAACTTAATAACCTAATAATAAGTGAGAGTGCTTGACATGATTTGAAAGATTTTTTGGTAAATAGTATAAAGAAGAGTCTAAGGAGTGAAGAGATTCTCTGAAACCAGTACTAGTTTGAGTGGTAAAACAGTTTGAGAAAAACATGAAGAACATTTTTGAAACTAGAGTGCAAGTCACAAAACAAACAGCTTCAAAACACTTTTGGGCAAACAAACTCTACATACATAGAGAAAGGGATTTGGGGACATATAGAATACACCCTAATGTATAAGCAAACAGATGCACAAGCTTCTTAAGAAATTTTAAGTTAATTACAAAGGTTACAACAAAGACATGTTGAGAACACATAGATCTTGAACACACAATCAAAGTACCTTGTAGGGCTAGATAACTTAGCAGGATCTCATTAGTAAAGTAGAGTATGCAAGATTTTTATGAACAAACTAGGCAAGCATTTCATGAAAACATTCATAGTTAGGAAATACTAATCACAGATAGAACAAACAGAATTATGACATGCTCGGTGAATCATTAAACAGGCAATATAGCTTCGACATGCTAATGAGCAAACAGTATGCATGCAATTATCACAAGTCAAAATTGGGCATACTAAACAGTAAATAGATTCTTATGGGTAAGTAAACTAGTCAGAACAAACTCCAACATGCTAAGTGATCTAGGCATGCTGGTTACACATTAAGCGTATGATAGAGACATAATAAACATGATTGGAAGTCACAACTAATGAAATGAAGCATCAAAGAAACACATAGTTTTGGAATTTGAATTGAATCGGGACATACTAGTTAAATAGATGATACAGAGCATAAAGCAGGGATGGTGCAAATAGCCAGCCTTGGCTTACAACCGGCTAGGTTAGTAAGGGTTACAAGTAACAGAAAAGAATAGAGAGATTTGAGAGTGTGAGAGTGTTGACTAACTAATGTTTGTGTCCTTTCAAAAGTCAGAATGGGGAGATTATATAGTACTTAGCAGAGTAACATAAATAAGGCAAAGAATAGTTCAAAGTTCTAAATAAGGTATGCAAGTAAAATTAAATAGTTAATTGGGACAAAATCCAATCAAAAAATTCAACAGAATCCATAAAGCACCCTTTAAGTTAGGGAGAATCAATTAACAACCAAGTTATAGGTTCAATAAGATAAATAAATCAATCAAAGACCCTCTTAGTCGGCTAAAGCAATTAAATCCCATAAATCAGGATAATAAACCAATTAAGGCAAGTAGTACTAGTCATGAGTCACAAATAAGGAAAGAATTCACAGAGAAGTACCAATCTCGGTAAAAAATATAATTTGAATCTTAATTAGGCAAATAAAATCAGTCAATCCCTTTTAATTGACAGAACTAACGAATAATAGGCAAAATATTGAAATAATCAGAAACCGTAGGGATTAAAATATAGATATAAAAAATCAGTTTATGTAGTTGCGGATGCCTTAAGCAGGAAGATAGATAGTACAGATAGTTTTGCATTCATTTCAGCATAGGAGAGGTCACTAGATTTGGACATTTAGTCCTTGGCTAATAGACTTGTGAGGTTGGATATTTCAGAGCCCAGCCAAGTTCTTACATGCGTCGTCACCCAGTCTTCACTATCCGAGCAAATCAAGGCTCATCATTGTAATGATCCACACTTATTGGTTCTTAGAGAGACAATACTACAGGATGGTTCCAAGGAGGTTACTATCAGTAAGGATGGTGTTCTTTAACTCCAGGGTCATTTATGTGTCCCTTATGTTGACAGGTTAAGGGAAAAGATTCTAGAAGAGGCACACAGTTCTCGGTATTCTATTTATCCAGGTGCTACAAAGATGTATCGCGACCTGAGGAAGCACTATTGGATTTGAGCCAAGTTGGGGAGGTTGTTGTGGATTAGTTGATTGCACGGTTTTGTGCTATGTTGGTTCCGTTTCGAGGAATGTTCGCAGACCAGTTCTAGTTGTAGAAATTGAGTCGAGGATGGCACGTGTGAAGGAAAATTTTGATAAAGGTTATATGGTGCTTTATAGATGTGTGAAAATAGTAGGATGTCTTGAGCTGTTGTTGGAAAAAATGCTCAGTATATGTAGAAGGAAGATTATTGTTTGTATTGAGATGTGGTCGTATCCTGCAGTGTCAGAGTGGCAATGAGGCACAGGTAGTTTTGTTAGATAAGCAGGCTAAATGCAAGATGAATAGAGTAAATGCCTCTCGAAAATGGTCTTAATGTGTTCAAGGTTCTACATGTGGTAATCAGGGGTCATAAGGTTGGGTATGTCGTCAAGAACTATATTTTCATTGTAAAAGATCAAGACTTGTGATATTTTGTGCTAACCATGATATTCTATGTATCGGTATTTAGGAAGTAATGGTAACGAATTCAAATTCGCAGGAAGTTCTCCAAGGTAAAGTATTTTGGAATGTGGTATTTTTGGGAAATGGATGAGAAGGTATTCAGTGGCCTGTGGGTCTTAGACAGTATGTTCTTATGTGCGAGTCTCGTGTGGTAAGCCAGGATTTAGGCATTGTCATGCTACAACAAGGGAGAAATATCAAGTGGATGGTGAATAAAAAGAGAAATTAGATAGATGGAATAGCTTGATTCTAGACCGAATCGGTATGGTAAAGATATGAATAATTCTTCGTATGTGTTCGAGGTAATGAGCTTTTACTGGTATGGTGCAGTAGGACTCTTGAGTTCTGATAGCTTGCTTAGCTTGGTTCGGGTAGAAGGATTCAGTCTTGGCAGCTTAGCTTGTGCTATGGAATTGGGAGAAAGTTCTTGTTGAGTTTTTCCGTGGGTTAGAGATGTGTATTTTCTATGGGTATGCGAAGCATGAAATGTGTAATGATTATTCTTCTAGATGGGATTGACAGAAGTTCTTGGTTAGATGAGCTACAGTTCAGTTCTGAAAAGAAGTTCATAAAATTCTTAGGCAACGGGTAGCCTCAGGTAATCGAGGAAATGGTACTTCTAATCGGAAGTGATTTGACGAGAGTTAATGTCCCTGAAAAAGGAGAAGGTGATGTAAACTGATAATACTTTGATAGTATTGCAGTGTTTCTTGCTAAATCAATTGTTGATATCTGAGTGTGCATGATAACATAGGAGAAATTCTAGAACATTTTTCGTGGAATGATTGGGTACTCGAGGTATAACATTCACTCGCACGGCGGAATTTGGGATCAGGTACAGTGATTCGTGGTCCATATGAAAATGGAGACCAGGAGTTCTCATGTATAGACTATGTAGTGGTTATGGACCGTGTATATTGGTACCATTAGCGGCTATTGGTATTTGGGTGCCCGAGTGGATCTTTCCATGCTAGGTATATTAGATTTTGGACATGATATTGGAATGTAGGCTAGATGTCTCGGTGTTGGGTTATTCTAGAATATTATGCTATGGGTTATGTCGGAAAATGTCACAGGTTGCATGGCGAGGTGCATCAAATTATGTTCTAGCAGAGCGATTTGTGTTCCAAAGACCAGCGGACGACTGGCAAGTATTGCTGTATTAATTGGGCCTTCGTGGTGGATGTCAGTGTAGAGGTTTCTACCATTAATTCAGTTTCGGTATTGAGGGACTTTTTTCGGATGCGTTTTTTGTGGTCGCGCATGAGACTATATGTGTTTGTTGTAATAAGAAAATTTAGCTCGATGTACATCTCCTTATGTGAGATATATACATGGATTGGGTGGCACGCTGCCATGAGTATGTGTGGATAGGATGGAACACCGCCATGAGTATGTGTGGACTGGGTAGCATGCCGCCATGGGTATGTAATTTGGGTCGAGTTGCACATCGCAATAGTGTGATGATGGGAATAGTTTTTCATGTGCCGTTTGGTATGCCTTGTTTCCTGGTTTCTAAGGAACGTTCGTATTGGGTGTTACTCAGCGAATGGCGCACCGGTTATGTCCTTTCAGGATCCTATGGTGTATATTACTTGCTTCACCATGGGTATAATGATTTGTTTGGGTATCCATCGTGTATGGTTGTCAATTTCGAGTATAGTGACTTGAGGTGCTTCATGTGTAACAGTGTTTGGATAAGATCGTTGTGACGACCCGGTCCGTCGTCACGAGAATTACCACCCCGTTATGTTGTAAATGCATGTTTTATGATTTTATATCAGTGTTAGAGTCTATCGGGTGAGTTAGAAGTGAATTGGATTGAAAATGAGGCATATAGCCTTTTTGAAGGAGACTTGAATAAGGAAAGTCAACCCGGAGTTGACTATTTGGTTAGAGGGCTCGGAATCGGATTCTGATGATTCGGTTAGTTCCGGAAGGTGATTTGTGACATAGGGGAGCGATCGTAATTGAATTTGGAGGCCCGGTGTAGAAATAGGCTTGAATTGGCTAAGGTTGAATTTTAGCGAAATCCGAACGGTAGGTGAGATTTTGATCCGGGGGTCGGAATGGAATTCCGATAGTGCAGTAGCTTCGTTAGGTGATTTTGGATGTGCCTGCAAAATTTCAGGTCATTCGGACGTCGTTTGGTCGAGTTTTTGATCGAATGTGTAATTCGGAAAGTTTTAAGAAATTTAGGCTTGAATCCGTGTGTAATTGGTGATTTTGATGTTTAGTGTGGTGTTTTTATGATTGGAACAAGTTCGTATCATGTTTCGGAGTATGTTGGTGGTTTTCGTTGGGGTCCCGGGGGTCTCGGGATGAATCCGGGGGTCCAAACGGACCATTCTTGGCCAAAGAAGAGAGCTGGTTTGCCGTCATAAGTGCAGCAGAATTTTACCCTTCGCGATCGCAGAGATAGGGACGCGATCGCGTAAGGTCAAGAACGGAAGAGACACGATCGCAGGAGCATGGACGCGATCGCGTAGGGTTAACAGGGTGTTCATCGCGATCGCATGAGCATCTACGCGATCGCGTAGAAGAGAAATGGGGTCCAGGGAAAAAGTGTGCTACGCGATCGCAGGAAGAGGGACGCGATCGCGTGAGGCCGGATGGTTGTACATCGCGATCGCATGAGGATTGTCGCGATCGCGTGAGGGCGAAATGTTTGAACATCGCGATCGCGTGAGTGAAGTCGCGATCGCGTAGAGCAAATGGGTCTGGCAGAGAATTTAATCACAGAAGAGAGGGGCTACGGGTTCATAAACCCAAAACGCCATTTTTGAGTTCTAGAGAGAGAAACTCACGGGAATTGCTGGTAATTCATCGGGGATTTGTTGGAGGTAAGTTTTGTGGCTTAATTACATCATTTTTAACATGAAATCCTTGGTTAAATTTCTGTAAATGGAAGATTAAAGGTGGGTTTGAGCCCTAGGCCTAAATTAAAGAAAAACACCGATTTGAGTGGGCAAATGGAGTCCGATTTTGGTAAATTTTATATGCCTAGACTCGTATCGAAATGAGGATTCCGAATATGTAACTTTTGTAATTTTTCGACAAGCGTACCGAAAGTCGGGTTTTGACAACTTTGGGAATTTTGATGTAAATCGAGTTGTATTGATTGGGTGTCGTCCCATTGGCCTAATTTGTTGTATTTCTACTGTATTTGATCAGAGATTCTACGCGTGCGGAGCTTGATTCTCGTGGCAAGGGCATTGCGGAGTAGTCGTCGCGCCGTATTGAGGTGAGTAATAGATGTGGGTGATGACCGGCGGGTTCGAAACCCCGGTATACCACTTTGTGACGCTGTATAGCGGCGAGACACACACACTCTTGAGAGTGCGGGGTCGATCATGAACTGGAGACTATAGATTATATATATATATATATTGTGATAATGGCCACTCTTGAGCCGAGGAACCCCCTTCTTGGGCGGTTGAGTATACATGTGGGCCGTGAGCCAGTTATTGGATCCGCGAGGATCGTTATCATTGTCTTATCATATAGACATGCTAGTTTACTACTAGTCCGCAGCTATTTTTGTTATTATGCTAATTCCAATCTCTGGAACTTGATATTACTGTTTTCCAACCGAAAAATGATAAAAGAGTTTTCAAAAACTATTTTTGGGCCTGCGAGGCTGTATCTGCATATTAGCTGACTAGTAGTGGATCGGGCTGCGCGCCGCAGCGAGATATATGTTGGATCGGACTGCACGCCGCAGGAATATCTCTATGAGATGTGCTTGGGCTGTAGGAGCCCCTCCGGAGTCCGAACCCCCACAGTGAGCACGGGTACCCAAAATTGGAGTCGGGCTACGCGCCGTAGCGGTCATATCATGCATTGCATTTAGCTACATCTGCTAGCTGTTATGCTATTTATTGGTATTTGTTGGTACAGGTACAGTGAATATTGATTCTATGACGGGGTAGCTGATTATAGTTTTACATAGTGCTTTATTGCGGATTTCTTATCTGCGCTGTCTTACCCTTGTTTATTACCACTGAGTCTGGCAGTACTCATTTTACTCCCTGCACCTTGTGTGCAGATCCAGGTACCTCTCAGCGGTGATCCAGTAGCTGTGCGAGGCGACATCTGTGGGATATACGAGGTAGCTGCAGAGTCCGCAGGACCCGATATTCCTTCCTACTGTCTTTTGATTTTGTATAGACATTTCTTTCCGCACTTGGTATCTTGTAAACCTTTATACACTCATGTTCAGTAGAGGCTCATGACTCTTGACCCTTCGGTCTATGGGAGTTAGTATATTTTGGGACTTGGTTTCCCCGTTGTTGGTATAAGTATTACTATTGTTTCATATTTTGAAATGCTTAAATGGGTTAAAGAGAGCTTCTAGCTCCGTTGTTGATATTGATTGGTCAGGGCTGGCTTAGCAATGTGCTGGGCGCCATCACGACCGGATTTGGGGTCGTGACAAGTTGGTATCACAGCCTAGGTTTACTAGGCCTCATGAGTCTTGAGCCGGTTAGTAGAGTCTTGTGGATCGGTACGGGGACGCCTGTACTTATCCTCGGGAGGTTGCGAACCTTTAGGAAAACTTCACTTTTCTTGAACTCTATCGTGCGATCTTGTTGTTCTGAGAACTGAACTTCTATATTCTATTCTCTCGCAGATGGCGAGAACGCGAGCATCGGGACGAGGTGGACGACCTCCATTGCCACCTGTTAGAGGCCGTGGGCGCGGTCGTGCTAGAGTTAGAGGTAGGGCGGCCGAGGCGGTGCCAGTCGACCCGCTCGTTGTACCAGTTCAGGAGCAGGCCCCGGTGGTTGATGCTCCGGCGGTCCCAGTTCGGGGCCGGACTATATCTATTGTTATTCCCGGTCTTCCGGAGACTCTTGCTCGGATATTATCGGTGTATTCCGGTTTGGCTCGGGTAGTTTCGGCTACCGCTACCATAGCGACATCTCGGTCGGGGGCGGACGGCGGACCCGCGCGCTCGCACACCGGCCCGGTTGTTCGGGGACTTCGGACACCGAAGGCGGTCCCCGCTCGGTGGTTGCACCGGTTATTCCTCCGGCTGCACCGGCTCCAGCTCCAGAGCATATGATTCAAGTTATGCCCGATGACGAGCAGCGTCGTCTCGAGAGATTTGGCAGACTTCAACCACCCCATTTTAGTGGCGCCGAGGGCGAGGATGCCCGGGGTTTCTTGGATAAGGTGTCAGAAGATGTTGCGTACGGCTGGTATTCTTGAGTCCGGCGGAGTTTCATTTACTACATTTCAGTTCACTGGTCCCGCATTTGATTGGTGGGAGGAGTTTAAGAGGCGTAGGCCCGCAAGAGCAGCACCTCTCACATGGCAGCAGCTTCTCACTCTCTTTCTAGAGAAATATGTACTTCGGTCTCGTCGCGAGGAGCTACATCGCCGGTTCGAGTGGTTGATTCAGGGCGACATGTTTGTGACCCAGTATGAGCTTAGATTCACTTAGTTGGCTAGGCATGCCACATGGATGATCCCCACTGATAGGGAGAGGATCAGGAGGTTCATTGATGGCCTCAACTACTCTATCCATATTCTTATGATCAGCGAGCGAGTTCTGTCATTATTGTTTGAGCAGGTTGCTGATATGGCATGCTCTATTGAGGCGGATCGTCGCCGAGAGAGAGAGGAGCGGGAGGCCAAGAGGCCTCGTGGTTCTGGCAGTTTCAGTGGTGCTCCATCTAGAGGGCATTCCCAGCAGAGCCGAGGTCGCTCATCTAGACCTTCTCATTCAGGCCGCCCAGAGCAGAGCGGAGGTTTTTATGGTCATGGTCGACAGGGGTTTCAGCAGGGTCAATCATCACTTAGTGCCCTCCCAGCCCAGAGTGCAACACCTACTTCTCCAGCACCAGGTGTATGTTATGAGTGTGGTGAGTTTGGCCACATGAGGAGACATTGCCCTCGACTACATAGGGGCAGGACTCAGCAGAGGGATCAGCCCTCCTCTTCAGCACCATCTCAGTCTAGCAGAGGTGGAGGTCAGTCTTCTCGTAGTCGCCCCAGAGGTGAGGAGCGGTCCAGTGGGGGCCAGGAACGATTCTATGCACTCCCTGACAAGCGTGATGCGGTTGCCTCCGATGCAGTGATTACAAGTATCATTTCTATCTGTCACAGAGATGCCTCTGTTCTATTTGATCTCGGGTCCATATATTCGAACGTGTCTTCTTATTTTGCACATCATTTGGGTGCGACCCGTGGTAGTCTTGATTTACCTGTTCATGTATCCACCCCCGTGGGTGATACGATTGTTGTGGATCATGTCTATAGATCCTGTGTTATATCTATTGGGGGTCTGGAGACCCAGGCCGATTTGTTATTGTTGGGGATGGTGGACTTTGATGTTATATTGGGTATGGACTGGTTGTCTCCGTACCATGCTATATTGGACTGTCATGCTAAGACAGTTACGTTGGCCATTCCTGGTATTTCTCAGATTGAGTGGCGGGGTTCGACCGATTTCGTCCCTAACCGTGTTATTTCGTTCCTAAAAGCTCAGAAGATGGTTGAAAAAGGGTGTTTATCGTACTTAGCTTTTGTGAGAGATGTGGGAGCTGAGTCTCCTAGCATTGATTCTGTACCTGTTGTGAGGGATTTCCCAAATGTATTCCCCTCAGACCTGCCGGGCATGCCGCCGGACAGGGATATTGATTTTGGCATTGACTTGGTGCCGGGCACTCGGCCCATATCCATTCCTCCTTATCGAATGGCACCAGCCGAGTTGAAAGAACTAAAAGAGCAGCTTCAAGAATTTCTGGATAAGGGTTTCATCCGTCCTAGTATGTCTCCGTGGGGTGCGCCGGTATTATTTGTTAAAAAGAAAGATGGTTCCATGCGAATGTGTATTGGTTATAGGCAATTGAACAAAGTGACAGTGAAGAACAAGTACCCTCTACCGCGCATAGATGATTTGTTTGATCGGTTACAGGGTGCGAGGGTGTTTTCTAAGATCGATCTTCGTTCAGGCTATCATCAGCTGAAGATCAGGGACTCGGATATTATGAAGACTGCATTCAGGACCCGATATGGTCATTATGAATTTCTTGTGATGTCGTTTGGGCTGACCAACGCCCCAGCAGCATTTATGCATCTGATGAACAGTGTGTTCGGGCCTTATTTGGATTCATTTGTGATTGTGTTCATTGATGACATTCTAGTCTACTCCCGTAGTCGGGAGGAGCATGCTCAGCATTTGAGTATTGTGTTGCAGAGATTGAGGGAGGAGAAGCTATATGCTAAATTCTCCAAATGCGAGTTTTGGCTCGAGTCCGTCGCATTTCTAGGACATGTGGTGTCTCGTGATGGTATTCAGGTTGATCAGAAAAAGATAGAGGTGGTGCAGAGTTGGCCTAGACCGTCCTCAGCTACAGAGATCAGGAGTTTTCTTGGCTTGGCGGGGTATTATCGCCGGTTTGTTCGGGGATTTTCATCCATTGCTTCTTCATTGACTAAATTGACCCAGAAGGGTGCACCATTCGTGTGGTCGGATGAGTGCGAGGAGAGCTTTCGGAAGCTCAAGACAGCTTTGACCACAGCTCCAGTGTTAGTATTGCCATCAGCTTCAGGTTCATATACCGTTTATTGTGATGCCTCGAGAGTGGGGGTAGGTTGTGTGTTGATGCAGGAAGGTAAGGTAATTGCTTATGCTTCTCGGCAGTTGAAGCCACATGAGAGGAACTATCATATTCATGATTTGGAGCTAACCGCCATTGTTCATGCATTGAAGATTTGGAGGCACTATTTGTACGGTGTGTCTTGTGAGGTGTATACCGACCATCGTAGTCTCCGGCACTTGTTCAAACAGAAAGACCTTAATTTGAGACAACGGAGATGGCTAGAGTTGCTGAAGGATTATGACATTACTATATTATATCATCCGGGGAAGGCCAATGTGGTGGCCGATGCTTTGAGCCGGAAGGCGGTCGGTATGGGGAGCTTGGCATATATTCCGGCTGAGGAGAGGCCATTTGCTCATGATGTTCAGGTGCTAGCCAATCGGCTAGTGAGGTTAGATATTTCGGAGCCCAGCCGGGTATTGGCTTGTGTTGTATCTCGGTCATCTCTATATGATCGTATTCGTGAGCGCCAGTATGATGATCCACATTTGGCTGTCCTGAGGGACAGAGTTCAGCATGATGATGCTAGAGATGTCACCATTGATAGTGACGGCATATTGAGGATGCGGGGCCGGATATGTGTGCCCAATGTTGATGGCCTTCGTGAGTTGATTCTGGAGGAGGCCCATAGCTCGCGGTATTCTATCCATCCGGGAGCCGCGAAGATGTATCAAGATTTGAAACAACACTATTGGTGGAGAAAGATGAAAATGGACATTGTCAGACATGTAGCACGGTGCCTCAACTGTCAGCAGGTTAAGTACGAGCACCAGAGGCCCGGTGGTGTATTTCAGCGCATTGTTATTCCCGAGTGGAAATGGGAGAGAGTCACTATGGACTTTGTTACTAGACTCCCTCGGACGGCGAGGAAGTTTGATTCTGTATGGGTGATTGTGGATAGACTGACCAAGTCAGCTCACTTCATTCCAGTTAGTACTACCTACTCATCGGAGCGGTTGGCAGCGATCTTTATTCGAGAGATTGTCCGGTTGCATGGAGTTCCAGTGTCTATCATATCCGACAGGGGTACTCGGTTCACTTCTCGGTTTTGGAGAGCATTTCAGCGAGAGATGGGTACACGGGTTGAGTTGAGTACAGCATTTCACCCCCAGACAGACGGACAGTCTGAGCGCACTATTCAGATCTTGGAGGATATGTTGCGAGCTTGTGTGATTGATTTTGGTGGTTCGTGGGATGAGTTCCTACCACTTGCCGAGTTTGCCTACAACAACAGTTATCAGTCGAGTATTCAGATGGCCCCGTATGAGGCATTGTATGGCAGGCGGTGTAGATCCCCCGTGGGATGGTTTGAGCCTGGTGAGGTTAGATTGATAGGGACCGAGTTAGTCCAGGATGCTCTGGATAGAGCAAAGTTGATCCAGGAGAGGCTTCGTACAGCACAGTCTCGTCGGAAGAGTTATGCGGACCGTAGAGTTCGAGAGTTGTCTTTCATGGTTGGTGACAGAGTATTGTTGAAGGTTTCACCTATGAAGGGTGTCATGAGGTTTGGGAAGAAAGGAAAATTGAGTCCTAGGTACATTGGTCCTTTTGAGATACTCAGGAGGGTTGGAGAGGTGGCATATGAGTTGGCCTTGCCGCCTAGCTTATCTAGCGTTCATCCAGTATTCCATGTGTCTATGCTCCGGAAGTACGTTGGAGAGCCGTCTCATGTATTAGATTTCAGCACCATTCAGCTTGATGGTGATCTATCCTATGATGTGGAGCCTATTGCCATTTTGGGTCATCAGGTGAGGAAATTGAGGTCCAAGGAGATTGCATCAGTTAAGGTTCAGTGGAGAGGTCGACCCGTGGAGGAGGCCACTTGGGAGATCGAGCGGGAGATGCGGAGCAGATATCCACACTTGTTTGAGACTTCAGGTACGATTCTTGACCCGCTCGAGGATGAGCGTTTACTTAAGAGGGGGAGAATGTGAAGACCCGGTCCGTCGTCACGAGAATTACCACCCCGTTATGTTGTAAATGCATGTTTTATGATTTTATATCAGTGTTAGAGTCTATCGGGTGAGTTAGGAGTGAATTGGATTGAAAATGAGGCATATAGCCTTTTTGAAGGAGACTTGAATAAGAAAAGTCAACTCGGAGTTGACTATTTGGTTAGAGGGCTCGGAATCGGATTCGATGATTCGGTTAGTTCCGGAAGGTGATTTGTGACTTAGGGGAGCGATCGGAATTGAATTTGGAGGCCCGGTGTAGAAATAGGCTTGAATTGGCTAAGGTTGAATTTTAGCAAAATCCGAACGGTAGGTGAGATTTTGATCTGGGGGTCGGAATGGAATTCCGACAGTTTCAGTAGCTCCGTTAGGTGATTTTGGATGTGCCTGCAAAATTTCAGGTCATTCGGACGTCGTTTGGTCGGATTTTTGATCGAATGTGTAATTCGGAAAGTTTTAAGAAATTTAGGCTTGAATCCGTGTGTAATTAGTGATTTTGATGTTTAGTGTGGTGTTTTTATGATTGGAACAAGTTCGTATCATTTTTTGGAGTATGTTGGTGGTTTTCGTTGGGGTCCCGGGGGTCTCGGGATGAATCCGGGGGTCCAAACGGACCATTCTTGGCCAAAGAAGAGAGCTGGTTTGCTGTCATAAGTGCAGCAGAATTTTACCCTTCGCGATCGCAGAGATAGGGACGCGATCGCGTAAGGTCAAGAATGGAAGCGATGCGATCGCAGGAGCACGGACGCGATCGCGTAGGGTTAACAGGGTGTTCATCGCGATCGCATGAGCATCTACACGATTGCGTAGAAGAGAAATGGGGTCCAGGGAAAAGTGTGCTACGCGATCGCAGGAAGAGGGACGCGATCACGTGAGGCCGGATGGTTGTACATCGCGATCGCGTGAGGATTGTCACGATCGCGTGAGGGCGAAATGTTTGAACATCGCGATCGCGTGAGTGAAGTCGCGATCGCGTAGAGCAAATGGGTCTGGCAGAGAATTTAATCACAGAACAGAGGGGCTACGGGTTCATAAACCCAAAATGCCATTTTTGAGTTCTAGAGAGAGAAACTCACGGGAATTGCTGGTAATTCATCGGGGATTCGTTTGAGGTAAGTTTTGTGGCTTAATTACATCATTTTTAACATGAAATCCTTGGTTAAATTTCTGTAAATGGAAGATTAAAGGTGGGTTTGAGCCCTAGGCCTAAATTAAAGAAAAACACTGATTTGAGTGCGCAAATGGAGTCCGATTTTGGTAAATTTTATATGCCTAGATTCGTATCGAGATGAGGATTCCGAATATGTATCTTTTGTAATTTTTCAACAAGCGTACCGAAAGTCGGGTTTTGACAACTTTGGGAATTTTGATGTAAATCGAGTTGTATTGATTGGGTGTCGTCCCATTGGCCTAATTTATTGTATTTCTACTGTATTTGATCAGATTCTATGCGTCCGGAGCTTGATTCTCATGGAAAGGGCCGAAGTAGTCGTCGCGCCGTATTGAGGTGATTAATAGATGTGGGTGATGACCAGCGGGTTCGAAACCCCGGTATACCACTTTGTGACGCTGTATAGCGGCGAGACACGCACACTCTTGAGAGTGCGAAGCCGTCGAACCTCCTTCTCGGACGGTTGCATATTATATATTGTGATAATGGCCACTCTTGAGCCGAGGAACCCCCTTCTTGGGCGGTTGAGTATACATGTGGGCCGTGAGCCGGTTATTGGATCCCGCGAGGATCGTTATCATTGTCTTATCATATAGACATGCTAGTTTACTACTAGTCCGCAGCTATTTCTGTTATTATGCTAATTCCAATCTCTGGAACTTGATATTTTTTCCAACTAAAAAATGATAAAAGAGTTTTCAAAAAACTACTTTTGAGCCTGCGAGACTGTATCTGCATATTAGCTGACTAGTAGTGGATCGGGCTGCGCGCCGCAGCGAGATATATGTTGGATCGGACTGCACGTCACAGGAATATCTCTATGAGATGTGCTTGGGCTGTAGGAGCCCCTCCGAGTCTGAACCCCCACAGTGAGCACGGGTACCCAAAATTGGAGTCGGGCTACGCGCCGTAGCGGTCATATCATGCATTGCATTGCATTTAGCTACATCTGCTAGTTGTTATGCTATTTATTGGTATTTGTTGGTACAGGTACAGTGAAGATTGATTCTATGACAGGGTAGCTGATTATAGCTTTACATAGTGCTTTATTGCGGATTTCTTATCTCCGCTGTCTTACCCTTGTTTATTACCACTGAGTCTGGCAGTACTCATTTTACTCCCTGCACCTTGTGTGCAGATCCAGGTACCTCTCAGCAGTGATCCAGTAGCTGTGCGAGGCGACATCTGTGGGATATACGAGGTGGCTGCAGAGTCCGCAGGACCCGATATTCCTTCCTACTGTCTTTTGATTTTGTATTGACATTTCTTTCCGCACTTGGTATCTTATAAATTTTATTACACTTATGTTCTTTAGAGGCTCATGACTCTTGACCCTTCGGTCTATGGGAGTTAGTATATTTTGGGACTTGGTTTCCCCGTTGTTGGTATAAGTATTACTATTGTTTCATATTTTGAAATGCTTAAATGGGTTAAAGAGAGCTTCTAGCTCCGTTGTTGATATTGATTGGTCAGGCTGGCTTAGCAATGTGCTGGGCGCCATCACGACCGGATTTGGGGTCGTGACAATCGTGCATTGTAGCAAGGCTACGTAAAGATTAGACCTTTTGGGGTAGATTCAGGTATTCTATTCCTATAATGTGGGACAAGGTCCGAGCCTTGTGTCGTGATGGTACTAAGGAGTTTGAGTTACAGCTCTTTTGTTTGAGTCAATTGACATGACTTTAGTATGTTCAGACTGTTTATCATTGGTGCATGTATTATGCAAGTTGTGGCTTAGGCTGGTGTTGAGGTGTCACATCACCAGAGTGGTGTGTTGGGTTCAAGCGGATCATTAGAGTCTATAATGAATTCAAACATATGCGATTTCAACTTGTTAGAAGGATAAAATCAAGGTCTGGTCCAGAAATCTATTATGGTATTAGTCAAAAGGGAAATGGCTTCACGTATGGTTGATTTGAGCAATGTTTACGTTTTATTGCGTGTTGTAATTATCGTTGGCAGCATATGAAAGTGTTGGAATAAGACTTTAGCTAATAAGAGGTTCTTATCGGTAATTGAGTATTGTGGGCAACTACTATGAATAGAGACTATCGTTTTGAGTGTTGGATTGTGTGGTATGTTCTATGATTTCACCTGAGGTTACAGGTGTGAGTTACTACAGCTGGTTCGAGTTTATTCTGGGTATGATTGCATAAGTGCAATGTGGTTCTACGATTTATGGTCCAGATGGACTGTGAAATTTCAGTTGTGTTGTATTATCCGACCTATGTGAGTTAGCGTGATGTGGGGTCACCCCAGGTGTATGCTTGGTAAGGTCATTCTGCTATTGGTTGGCTTCTAGTACAACTCCAAGTATGCTCGAGGACGAGCGCTGGTTTAAGTTGGGGAGGATGTGATGATCCGACCCGTCGTCTTATGTGTTTCCGCCCCATTTACCCCATATTGTGTTGCTTTGTATTCCTATATCGGTATTTGAGTTGATCGCGTTGAATGGAATTGGTTTTAGTAGGAAATGAGGCACTTAGACTCTTAGAAGGAAGCTCATTTTGGAAAAGTCAACCAAAAGTTGACTGTGTAGTTAGAGGGCTCGGATGTGAACCCCGGTGGTTTAATTAGCTTTGGGGGTTGATTTGTGACTTAGGAGTGCGATCGTAATTGAACTTGAAGGTTCGATGTAGAATTAAGCTTGAATTGACGAAGTTTGAATTTTGGCGAATTCCGGTAGATGGGTAAGATTTTTCATCCGAGGGTTGGAATGGAATTCCAAGAGTTGCAGTAGCTTCTTAGGTGATTTTGGATATGTTTGCAAATTTTTAGGTCATTCGGACGTCGTTTGGTCGGATTTTTTATCGAATGTGAATTTCAGAAGAATTTCATAAACTTAGGCTTTGAGTTGGTGAAATTTGATGATTTTGGTGTTAACTATAATGTTTTAATGGTTCGAGCAAGTTTGAATAAGGTAATAGGTCATATCTATGCTTTTGGTTGAGGTTCCGGAGGCCTCGGGGTGAATTCGGGTGGTTAAACAGAGAATTCGGAGTTTGTTGCATGTTTGGAGTTTGTTGGTTCTGTCATTTCTGCATCTATGGAGAAGGGACCGCATAAACGGTTCCACAGATGCGGCGTATTGGTCGTAGAAGCGATCCTTGAGGGACAAGGGTTTTCCATAGAAGCGGACGTGGATCCGAAAATGCAAAGACCGCAGAAGTTGTTCAAGACCGCATACGCGGTGACTGCACTTGCGGCATATAAACCGCAGAAGTGGAAAAATAGTCTGGGTTTAAGTGAATAGTGGTTCACGAATTTGAAAGAGAAGAAAAATATTTTGGACTTCGGCTTAGATGATTTCTTGGGCGATTTTGAAGAGAATTCGATGGGCTTTCATTAGGTATGAATTATTGGACTCGGATTATGTTATTAGGGTGTAAAAACATGGATTAAACAATAAAATTCAAGGAATTAATGGTTAAAAATGGAGGTTAGGGCTTGAAACTTAAGAGAGCTTAAATTGATGATTTGAGGGGTCAAATGGACTCTGATTCTTGGGAGTTTGATATGTATGGACTCGTGAAGAGACGAGGAATACAGTAATGTAAGTTTTGTAATTTTTTGAGGAGCGGGCCTGAGGTTCGGATTTTGCTAGTTTCGAGATTTCTGCTATTTCTCAGTTGTTTTCAATTGGGTAATGTTCCCTTGGCTTGTTGTAGTGTATTCGCTCTATTTTTTGTTAGATTCAACGCGCATGGAGGTCGATTTGAGGGACAAAGGCGCCGCGAGCTTGATATTTCGCCGGTTCGTGGTGAGTAATACTTGTAAATGACATCCTGTGGGTTTGAAACCCTGGATTTGCACATCATAGTGTTGTATGGAGGTGACTTGCACGCCACATATGAGCGTGGGGTAGAGCACCGTTGGGGGACTGTGACTTGGTTCGTCCCAGTTGTTGATTTTTACCGCGTATTTGACAGAAAATTATTTGTTATCATCATAATTTGGGATGATTGCCGTATTTGGGGATTTGTGCTGACCTGTAGAATCCTTAGGGAATCTTATGTGTTTTACCTCACTTGTCTACATATCACATACTCTCAGTCATATTTTCTACTATTGAAATAATAAAAGAATTGTGTGTTAATCATGAATATTAAATGAAAAAGGATAAGAGGGTTGAGATCCCGATAGTATGTCATGCCCGATTGGCTATGCATTTATTTAACTGAGATGGGTTGAAGACCCGACTCTGAGGATGATTTCCTTGTTATGGATCGGGCTGCATGCCGCAGCAGTGATATATTGAGGTTGAGAGCATGTTTGAAGCCAAGACATGGCTGATATTGCGCTTACGCTATAGGAGCCCCTCCGGAGTCAGTACACACCCCCAGTGAGCACTGTCGATATTAAATGGATTGGACTACACGTCGCAGTGGGTACCGTAGTGTACTGTCATATGCATTGCATTGCATTCATGCTGTTGTTGTATTATTTCTTGAGATATTTATTTGTTGTTCTGATATTGTTTGATCACTCTGAAAGAGGATAAATTTGAGACAGTGGTAACAGTGATATTGTATGATGTAAACGGGTCAGGTAACAATGGCTGACTAGGAACAAGAATATTTCTTGTAGGGCGAGTTTATGAGCTCAATTATGCATACTTGTTTGTGCCCGAGGATCTGATTTTTGTGCTAACTTACACTACCTGTTTTGCATTTAATTGCTTAACTATTGGAAAAAAAGATATTTTCAAAAGAGGTTTTTAACTGAGCTAGATATTTATAAAAGATTTTTACGGTTTACTGTTTTCTCAAAAGGTTATACTGTCCTATATAGCATGATGGAGTGTTCTTACGTAATTCTTACCGCTTAGTATTATTTACTTTTATTACCACTGAGTTGGAAGTACCTACTTTACTCTCTGCACCTCGCATGCAGTTGTAGGTATTGTTCACCCAGTAGCAGGTTATTAGTTGATTGAAGATATACTAATGTAGCTGAGCAAGGTGACCGCCAGCGTCTGCGGCATCGCACTTCATCTTTAATTTTCAGATCTTATTTTGTATATATATTATTGGCCCTATAGTAGTGTTCCTACTTCTTAGATGCTCGTGACTTGTGACACACTGGTCGGGTTGTGTAGGGTTATATTCCCAATTATTATTGCTGTTAAGCTGTATTACTTTACTCATTTATGTTTAAATAATTCTAAAAAGAATAGTGAATTAGGTTAGTTGGCTGGTCTTGTCTTCATGAGAGGCGCCGTCACGACCAGTGTGGGTTTGGGTTGTGACAGCGGGTTACTTGACCGTTAATAGAAGTTGTGCTTCTTTGTGTATTAGCCTTGTAATATCTTTTAAATCAGATGTTCATAAAGTATTCTCTCTTCTTGCGGAGCCGGCCAAATGCCTCGAAAATAGAATATGTACATCCATGGTTCGTGTCGCTCGTCCCTTGACAGTGTACATGTTACTTTCCAATCTGACCATGCGACCTCGACATTAATCATGCGTGAAAATACTCAAAGCTTAACTATACTTGATATTATCTTATGGCTTGAGAGATTATAATTATTAAACTATAAAAATTGACTTGGAATTTACTATTTGTGAAAGAATTAATTATTCATTCCTTGTTATTGAATTATTCTCATTATTTACGTCACCCGTTCTTATTAAGAATTTCTGTATTTTATTGTTAGTTCATAGTAAGTGTCGATATCGACCCTTCGTCACTACTTCTTCGAGGTTAGACCAGATATTTACCGGGTATATGTTATTTATGTACTCACACTATACTTGTGCATAATCATGCATGATCTGAGGTAGGTGCATCTGGCAGTCATACCAGTGCGCACCCCTGTTACCTCGAGGCTTAGTGGTGAGCTCCTTCCTGAGCCGTTCTGCAACACCTAAAGTCTCTTTTTTGTATCTATTCTTTATCTACTTTATTTTAGATGGTATTTAGAGTCGTATATTCTACTAGTTTCTCATACACTTGTGACACCAGGTCTTGGAACATATACTAGTAGACTTCTTAGTTTTGGAGTATCTATATCGATATATTTGCCCACTCAGTTGCCTTCGTTTGATTTTATTAAATTTTAGACTCCTTAATTTCTTAATAAATGGAATTTAATTAATTGAAAACCTATTAAAAAGTTCAATCACATAGTCAGTTCACCGTTGGCTTTCCTAGCGGCGACGCTGGGCGCCATCACGATCTATAGGAGAAATTGGTTCGAGACATGTAGTAAGTCTCAAAAGAAACTTTTTTTTTCAAAGATATTAGCCAAAGAGGTTGTTATATTGAGCTACAAATGAAAGGAATATTGAATATCGTCATATTACTATAATTATAGAGGGTGAAAGGTTACCCGATTTTTTTCTATCTATACCACACAAGTTGGCATGACCAGTTGGCGATCCCATTTCAACTATGGTACGAAAAATTGATTAAGAATTCACATTGGCATATATTGAAGAAATGGAAGATTCTTCACGAATATTCTTGTGCTTCTTATTCTCGTGATATTCCAGTTAATGTTGGGATTGAATCCCATAATTTCTGGAACGAATAAAAGATGATATATATATATATATATATATATATATATATATATATATATATATATATATATATATATATATATATATAGGGCCCCCAGTCACCTACCATGTGGACTGTTTTAATATTATATAATTTTAATATATGCACTTATTGTATGGTCACATGTGCGTTAGTTATCATCTTGCAGTTTGGCTTTTGCAAGTTTGCTTGCTCAAATAATTAGAGCACAATTATAGAATATACATCATGATGATAATAATGGTTTAAATTCAAGTTGTTTTAGTAGAAATTTTATGCCTCTAATTATAGCAAAACTATTACTTATGAGAACAAAAGAAAATTTGGTATGGGATGTATTATTTAATATACAGCAGCATTTGTACGCATCTAGCAAATAAGTAATGTTAAATTCTTCCTCTCACAATTGGTTTAGGGTCAGGAGACAAATAATTTTTATCTTGAAATATGGATATGCTATATGATTTAACTGTTCAACCACAATGCACAAAGACAGTTCCCAGAAAACGTTGGGAATATGTATGGTGATCCAAACATTAGAGGCAAAAGATGGACTAGTGAAAAAGTAATACATGAATGAATTATTATAAGTACACTTAGATCCTCATACAAGAAACTAGGAACTTAAAGTTCAAGTGATAATTCATTTGCAAAATATTGCCTAGTGCATTTGCTGACCCAAAGATAAATGTCATATTTTAGCTGCTAATGCTCCAAATAGAATAAAGTCCATAACAGAATGTATGACACACATGAAATGTAATAGACCAATCGATTTCAAAGATAAAAATCTTTGAAGAAGAGAGGAGCAAATAGTCATAATAATGAGGCAAGTGCTCTAGAAGAGCACCACGACACAATAGTTTATAAGACCTCATAGGAGAGACTCGGTACCTGAAAATAATGAGATATCGATAAGTTAAGAGGTATTGAGTGATGATGGAACCAATATAAAATGATCATTGACGATATTGTTGATATAATGTAGCACTCAATATTACTAATATTGACGAGGATCTTGAGCTCATATCTGTCATGAATTATGGATAAATAAATGGTTGGCCAAAATGCAAAATACAAAATCATAATTGATTTCACTTGAAAAACATAAAGTTTTGGACTGATAGTCCAAATATCTGTGAGTATAAATCTAGTGGGGAATCATAAGATTTTTCGTATATGTCCTTGCATTGATTATATAGAAACATGTTCTTTTGTGGTGGATGTAGTTATTTTAAGAGTTTTGTATGGCAATACATGAAAAATGTGATATGTGTATAATGAAAATTCTTGAATATTTGAATCGTTCTGAAGCACATAAAGGTTCCAAAGAAATTTGCTAAATTAAGCTTCAACAATCCTTATATGACATATACAATTTATTTTTGTGTTTTAGTGCAATTGATGCACTTATATTTCTTACTAGAACCTTGAGTATAATGTTATGCTAGCAAGATTAAATTTTTCTCTGATATAGAGACATTGGAATGCGATCAGTATTACATTGAAAAATGAATCCTTGATATAGATTTGTTTATTCTAAAAATATTGCCGAGGTTTTATTGATTAAGCAAATGTAGAGCTAAAGTTCATTCTTTAAGAAATCTATTTGCATGTGAGGGTCTACAAATGATGTGTGATTCAAGGCATGCTAATATATTAACAACTTATAAAGCAAATTACTCATCACACAACAGATGTGTGACTTTTCTTTGAAAAAGAATATTTCAATAATGTTGAACACAATGTTGCTTACTTATCTCAATTGGAAGAATATATTGAAGGCCACAAAATAAAGCACATTTCACCAAAGTTCTTTTTCTTCGATAGATGGTGATATATATGTTCAACAAATTTATTTGATCGATAATTTGGTGGATCTGCTTAATGAATCATTACCAACCCTAGCATTTGAGAAGTTGGTATACGGGATTCAAATACGTCATTTTTGAAAAGTGAAGTGATGATTTCATCGGGGGGATAAGATATGCGCTACATTATTTTTTCTTATTAGTCACGACCCAATTCTATTATAGGCCATGATGGCGCCAACACTGTTGCTAGGAAAGCCAACAGTGAACAATCTTGTAATTTCCTTTTTAATAGGTTTTCCGAGTAAGTAACCCTCCTTAAGTTAAAAGATCTACTAAATAACAGATTTAAAATAATTAAAACAAAAGCATCTTAGTGCAATCATAGCCATAGACAGTGGCAGATTCGAGAATTTTGTATTATAGGTGCTCAACTACTTTTAATTTGAAGTTTATGAAAAGAGATGAGTGCTCAACAATAAATTTGTGTGTAATATTAGTTTCTCTATACAAATAAATAGTGTAGTACCCTAAATGTAATGGGTGCTGAAGCACCCAGACCTATCAATATAGATCCGCCACTGGCCATAGAGATAAAATCAAAATCACAAGTCTACTAGTGTGTGCCAAGACCCGGTGTCACACGTGAATGGACTACTAGTAGAATACACAAACGTATACTACTATATTGTCTGAAATGAAATAGCCTGAAAAATATGCAAAAGGAAGACTTCGGCTGCTACAAAACGGGCTCGGAAAGGCAGCTCACTGTGTAGTATCGTAGGAGTGATCAAGTGCAGTGGCGGATTTAGGATATTAGGTTCCTGGGTGCTCAAATTTTTTTGATATAAAGTTACTATAGTACACAACTATTTCAATACGACAGTCAAAAAAGTTAACGAGAAAACTCATACAAAAATAAAGAAGAAAGAGGAAGAAAGTAACCTAGAATATAAGAAAAAGAAACAGGTTGAAAAAATATTGTTGTTGAGAATCAAACACCCGCCCTCAAACATTACTAAACTTCCAGGATGCCTTCGTTACCAAAGCACCCACCAGCTGTTTTGTTATGTGGGTGCTTTCTGGTAATTTATATCCATTTCGTTAAGTTTTCTATGGAATTATACCTACTCCAAGTTAAGGTTAATGGGTGCTTAAGCACCCAAATTTTCTACATAGATCCGCCACTGATCAAGTGTGCGCGTCGTACTCATATCCAGATGTACATGCCTCAAATCCTACACATTAAGTATCAAAGTATAGCATGAGTACATAAAACAACATGTACCTAGTATGTATCATGTCCAAACTCGAAGAAGTAGTGACGAGAGATCGACTTTGACACGTACTATGGGCTAATAATAAAATATCAAGAATCATAAGCATGGATTACATAAATATTGTTGAAACTCCATAACAGGAAATAATAAACAATCCTCTCGTTAATAGTAAATTTCAAGTTCATTTCATCATTTAGTAATTTATATATCTAGCCAATAAAGCAATATCAATTATATGTAGTTCCAACGATTCCTTATACACAATTATGTCGAGGCCGTACAACAAGATCCAACAAAAAAATATTTAAAGTGTACACTACCAAGGGTCGAACGGCACAAACTATAGATGCATCTATCTGCTACCGATGTGTTTGGGCCGCTCCAGAATAAGAGAAAAATACGTTAAAACAACCAATTCAAGATTTATTAAGGGCCAAATATTTCAAAGAAATACCAATTCTCATTAACGATATAGTAAATGAAGTTTAAGCTTTTACAATTCCTTATCAAAATTTCAACAAGATTTATGCAATTAAATTAACAAGTAGGATGCAAACATCGCAAGTAAAACATTATTTGGGTCTTAGACTACCCAAACATAAGCGTAATTAGTAGCTACATACGGACTTTAGTTACCTCGTACGTACATAACCCCCACAAATAGAAGTACATATTAATTCAATTCATGTTAATTCCCTCTTACAAGATTAGAAAAGAGACATACCTTATCTCAAAGCCTACTTTTCAGTCCAAGATTGTGCTCAAACCCTCAACTCGGTGCCGAACAATCCAAAACTAATTAAATGGTGTATAAACTAATCAATACATGTTCAAAAGTTTATATTCCAACTATTAAAGTAATTCCAACCTTAAATGTAAGATTCCCAAAATTCACCCCGGGCCCACGTGCCCGAATTTCAAATTTTTTTGAAGTTGTTACCCATAACCTCACGAACTCAAATATATGATTTTCACTAAATTCCATAGACAATTTTGTGGTTAAATTCCACTTTTATAAAAATCTAGGTTTTTCATCTAACCCATAAATTCCACACATGTTAAAAACTACCCATAAGAGGTATTAAACTCACATTAATGGTAGAAATTACTTACCCTCAATAGATAGGTTGAAATCCCCCTTTTTGAAGCTCTAAAATTGCCCAAGTGTGTGAAAAATGAGAGGAAAAGGTCTAAGTCCCGTATTTAAAATAAGGTTCTACCCAGCTGAAACCCCATTCTTTGTGAATGCGTAAGACGCCTCACATTGTGAAGGCCTAAGCTACTTGGGCATCGCGAATGGAACAGCAACCATGTGAATGCGAAGGGAGGTCTACTGACCCTCCCCGACCCCTTTCCTCTACGCGAACGCGAGAGGGTCTTCGTGAAAACATAGGCCTAGGATCACCTGGCTTCGCGAATGCGAAGGGTAATTGCCCACTGCTGCAAATCCTTCTTCGCAAACGCGATGCTCTCCCGCGATCACAAAGAAGGAAACCAGAATTGAAAAATCTGATTTTCTAAATTTAACTCCGGTGGTCCGAAACACATCCGAGCCCCCTAGACCCCGTCCAAATACACCAGCAAGTTTGTAAACATAATATGGGCTTGCTTGAACTCTCGAAACATGTAAAACAATAAAAAAAACCAATAATCACACCCCAAAACCAGATTAAATCAAAATATGAATTTCAAATTTCCAAATCTCTCCGAACACACCGAATTATACTTAGACTACATTGATTGACATCAATTTTTGCATGCAAGCCTTAAATGGCATTGTAGATCTATTTTCAGTCCCAGCATTCCATTCTGATCTCGATATTACCAAAACCTACTCCAAACCAAATAACTTCAAAAATCTAAAAAGAGCCAACTTTTTAGGCGCCAAAACGCTTCTGGATCATCCAAAACGCGATCCGAACATACGCCCAAGTTCGAAATCATCATACGAACCTATTGGAATTGTCAAATTGTGATTTTGAGGACGTTTCCTCAAAATGTTGACGGATGTCAAACTTAGCCATTTTAGACAATTAAGGAACCAAGTATCTTATTCCAATTCGAACCGTTCCAAATTCCTAACTAATCATCCTCGCAAGTTATAAAATAATAAAATCACATACGGGGATTTTATTTAGGGGAACGAGTGATAATAGGTGAATATGACTATAATCACGCCTTAAATAATCACCTTCTCATGTTGTTTTGATAATATATATGATAGCAAAATACTCGTATTAGTGTTTTTCATATTGTGTAGGTGATAAATGGCTAAGGAAGGCTAAGGAGTATATTTGGAGTCAAAATTGGAGAAAAGAGGCCAAATATGCAAATTCCTATTAAAGCCACGCCCATACCAGCCCTTAAGATTCAGAGGGACTGTTGGCCGCGGTTCTACCACGACCATGACGAAACCGCGGTGGAAGCCTGCTGCAAAACCTGTGAAGATTCAGAGAGGTTGATTGGCCGCGATTCTACCGTCATTGGGGCAGAACCGTGGAAGGCATCAAAACTTGAGGGGCCAAAGTGTCAAACACGGTAGTTTTAGACCTAAACCATATTTAAAATATTAGAATTCGCCCAAAGGAGGCATGTATTGAATTTTAGAGTTCTTTTGCAAGGTAAACTATTGTGAGAGATTTCTCCAAATATCTTTCTTGATGTCTTTTGAATTTTTATGATGAATTCTATTCTAGTTTATGTTTCCATAGCCATGAGTAGCTAAATTCTTGTCTAAGGTTTTGATGGAACCTATTGGGTGATGAAATTCTGGTTTATGTGAATACAATTTGATAGTTTAATCTTTATTTGTTCAACTTCATGTTTGTTGCAGTTAATTGGTAGGATCCTCAATTAGTTGTTCCTATTTAGTATGCAAAACTTGGAAAATAGTGCATATTTAGGTTATTGTTGAACAACACCACTCCTAGATTATTAGAAGATTCTATAATTGCAGGTTTAAAGATGGGATGAGGAATAACAAAACCTTAGGTGTAATCTTAAGTGAATTATGCTAATTAAAGTAAGCTAGTGTATCTCTGGAGAGTGCAATAGTACATTACTGTGATTACTCGGGAGAGATTTACGGTAAGACTAGCGTTCATGATTAATAGAGATGTGTGGTTGTCACACCTTCTTTTGGCGCGCATAAACGTAAAACGTAAATGTGCCTCTATTTAATACTACACCCCGAGGAGGGATATAATAATAATTAGGGAAGAAGTTTTTCCACTTAAAGGACAGTCGGAACGGGATCAATTTATTTAATTATTCAGAGTCGCCACTTGGGAAAATAATGGTGTCCCAAGTCACCGGTTTAATCCCGAACCGAGTAAATTTATGACTATGTAATACAGTCTGCGAAACTAGAAACCTGGATAAGGAATTCTGTTAACCCGGGAGAAGGTGTTAGGCACTCCCGAATTCCGTGGTTCTAGCACGGTCGCTCAACTGCAATTTTTGTTTTTATCTGAATTCTTTATATATTTTAACTATGTGCTTTTAATGTTCCGCTTTTCAATTTTAGAAGAATTGCGACGTCACGAAAATACATTTCGAGTCACACCGCATCCAGTACGTCTGTGACTTTAATGTATTTCAGTTTCGTCGAGAGATAGATTTGGGTCACATAAATGCGCACTCGTATTTAAGAAAGTAACTTTATTAACAAATCGTGCCTAAAGAGTCTATCATCTTTATTAACTTTTGGAAAGACCGTGAAATTTGCTAAATGGTCTTCCCGAGTCTAAATTTTATTACAATTAATTGAGGGCCCCACAATTATGTGGTTTTGTTTGGCGAGTCTCGTCTTATTTATTAACAATATAATCCTAAAATGACTACATTCACTATATTTTCTTTATTAAATTCATTTCTAAAAAATGCAAAATAAGAAAAGATTCTAATTTGTTCACATGATTTAAACTCATTGTAACCGGGGTTCGATCACAATTTGCTAATTTCAAAATAAATATGGCTATACAGTCTTTTGACAATTAAGGGCCCAAGCCCAACATGAGTAGTACAAAACATGGACCTGGGCCAATCTTTATTTTAGTTGAGCCAAACTAGCTTATTTTATACATACTCATACTTTGCAAACTAAAAATGGTGTTATTTTTGTTAACAAATATTCTCCCAAGTGTTAAAGTGGTATTCTGCTTAAGGTGAAAGAACTTGAAAGTCTGATTTTATTTATCCTAAGTAATTTACATGCTGAAATTAACCAATTATATCTAATTAAACAATATTCCTATAAGATTCAAAATAAACTTTTGTTTAGTGGTAACTATCGGATTATCCAAGAATAGTCTAAATGGCTTAAATTGTTTATGACATTTTCAAAAAAAAAACTATAATAACATAAAATAGCCTATCGCGCCATTAATACCTTTTAACTATCATACATGTGAAGTTTGCACACTACACTACTATAAAGTGTTCAGTCATACATAAACAAATATCTACATGATTCTAAAGGAATAAATATTCTAATGTATATACAAAATAAATAAAGAACTATAAAAAGTTTAAAATTTCAGATCTTCATTTTTCTTTGCATTCATGCTTCAATTTTCAGCTTACAAGAACCAATGTATTAGTTGTGTACCTGGTATTTGGAAAGCAAAGAAGAAGATAGTCGGCAGTAGCAAAGCAACAACACAGCAACAACAGTAACAACCAGCAGTAGCTTCAACACCCCAATTAAGCATATCCCAGAAATATGGAGAAAAACCAGTAAAAATAGAGAAGAAAAATATATTTCAAAATTTCTCTTTGCTTTCTCTCTCTAACTTTGAACTCTCTTCAATTCTCAAAAGAAACTCTCCAAAAATTAAATTTTGTCCGTGTATATTTAGGTATCAGAGTGTATATCGAGTGTATACTGCTCTCTTTTTTCCTTATTTTTCTCCTCTTCCTATTGTTTCCTCTCCTTTTTCCCCATCCTTTTTTCATAAATCCTCTCTTCTATTTATAGGCAAGAATTTCGAAAATTGTCAAATTTTTTATTAAAAAGAAAATATTTTTTTAATTTAAAGAAAACCCACTAATCCATGTTTTCCTCTCCTTGTTTTCTTCCTTGATTTCCTTGACCCCCACTACTTTATGTCATGTAATTATGATTATTTTTTGCTAAAAAAAATCTGAAATTTTCTTCTTGTGCCAAGGGGTTTTGGGTTGGGTAAGGGTGCTTAGGATTGGGCTTGTAACTTAATTTGCAAGATGGCCCAGTCCAATTTTTTCTATTTTGTTCTTCTCCATTATTCAACTTCCTAATTAATAAAGCCCAAAATACTAAGATTAATTTATAAAAATTAAAATTATCTTGAAATACTAATTAACTCATAATAATAATTATATCACAAAATTAAACATTAATAAAAATAAAATTGCACGATTTGGACATTAAATGCTTAAAAAATGCAAAATACATATTTTTTATGACTTTTCATTTCTGTAAAATAAACTTAATTGTAAACTTATATACATATGCAACATATTTTTTGTATATTTTATTTATTTAAACAAGCAAATATGCACGGATAAAAATGCAAATAATACAAGAAAAATAACACAAAATTCACAACAACTGCAATAAAACTAAAATTATTTTATTTTGAATCTTTGGGAGTATTTCTCTTATAGTGCAAAAATCACGTACTCACAGCTGCCCCTCTTTGCGCGGAAACATGAAGAGTTTTCGTGCAAAGATAAGAGCGGATATGAGCGATTTTTGCCCGTTTGAGCACTCTGTATGAAGCATTTTTTGGAAAATTTTGACCGAACCTTTGCTTCAGAAGGTCTCCTACATATCTCTGGCTAAAAGGGAATCAGGTCAATGTAGTTCGGAAAATTTTGGTAGCTGGGACTACCAATGAAACTGCGATTTTTTGCTGTTACTGTTGCTGCTGTTGCGGTTACTGCTTGTTGACCTCCTTATTACACCGGGGGAATGTAAAATGAAGAAGTTATTCTAAGCTATGATTCTACAATTACAATTATTCCTATCCTAGCTTTTGTTTGCATTCTCCTTGTCTCTTTTTCCTTTGATTTTTTGAGATGCTGACTCTCCTTTTTTTTTGTTGATTTTCTTTCTTGTTTTCCTCTTTTCTTTTTCTTTTTTTATTTTCAATGGTACTTCTTGTCCTCGAGCTAAAGCCTGTTCAAAACAAAACAAAAACAACAAACTTTTTCTTCTGCCCCAGTGTGGGCTTTTAACTAACATAAACCAAAAATTGCGGGAAGTAAATATGCAGAAATATATTCCCTTGTTAGATAGGTGGGCGCCTAACAGAAATTAAACGTGCAATGCAGAAAAGTATTCCCTTTGTTAGAAGGTGGGCGCCTAACAGAAATTAAACATGCAATGCAGAAAAGTATTCCCTTTGTTAGAAGATGGGCGCCTAACGGAAATTAAACGTGCAATGCGGAAAAGTATTCCCTTTGTTAGAAGGTGGGCGCCTAACGAAATTAAACGTGCAATGCGGAAAAGTATTCCCTTTGTTAGAAGGTGGGCGCCTAACGGAAATTAAACGTGCAATGCGGAAAAGTATTCCCTTTGTTAGAAGGTGGGCGCCTAACGAAATTAAACGTGCAATGCGAAAGTATTGGAGAAAAGTATTCCCTTTGTTAGAAGGTGGAGCCTAACGGAAATTAAACGTGCAATGCGAGAAAAGTATTCCTTTTGTTAGAAGGTGGGCGCCTAACGAAATTAAACGTGCAATGCGAAAAAGTATTCCTTGTTAGAAGGTGGGCGCATAACGAAATTAAACGTGCAATGCGAAAAGTATTCCCTTTGTTAGAAGGTGGGCGCCTAACGAGAAATTAAACGTGCAATGTAGAAAAGTATTCCCTTTGTTAGAAGGTGGGCGCCTAACAGAAAATTAAACGTGCAATGCAGAAAAGTATTCCCTTTGTTAGAAGGTGGCCGCCTAACAGAAATTAAACGTGCAATGGAGAAAAGTATTCCCTTGTTAGAAGGTGGGTGCCTAACAGAAATTAAACGTGCAATGTAGAAAAGTATTCCCTTGTTAGAAGGTGGGCGCCTAACGGAAATTAAACGTGCAATGCAGAAAAGTATTCCTTTTGTTAGAAGGTGGGCGCCTAACAGAAATTAAATGTGCAATGCAGAAAAATATTCCGTTTGTTAGAAGGTGGGCGCCTAACAGAAATTAAACGTGCAATGCAGAAAAGTATTCCCTATGTTGGAAGGTGGGCGCCTAACAGAAATTAAACGTGCAATGCAGAAAAGTATTCCTTTTGTTAGAAGGTGGGCGCCTAACATAAATTAAACGTGCAATGCAGAAAAATATTCCGTTTGTTAGAAGGTGGGCGCCTAACAAAAATTAAACGTGCAATGCAGAAAAGTATTCCCTTGTTAGAAGGTGGACGCCTAACAGAAATTAAACGTGCAATGGAGAAAAGTATTCCCTTGTTAGAAGGTGGGCGCCTAACAGAAATTAAACGTGCAATGCAGAAAAGTATTCCCTTGTTAGAAGGTGGGCGCCTAACAGAAATTAAACGTGCAATGCAGAAAAGTATTCCCTTTGTTAGAAGGTGGGCGCCTAACAGAAATTAAACGTGCAATGCAGAAAAGTATTCCCTTTGTTAGAAGGTGGGCGCCTAACAGAAATTAAACGTGCAATGCAGAAAAGTATTCCCTTTGTTAGAAGGTGGGCGCCTAACAGAAATTAAACGTGCAATGCAGAAAAGTATTCCCTTTGTTAGAAGGTGGGCGCCTAACAGAAATTAAACGTGCAATGCAGAAAAGTATTCCCTTTGTTAGAAGGTGGGCGCCTAACAGAAATTAAACGTGCAATGCAGAAAAGTATTCCCTTTATTAGAAGGTGGGCGCCTAATAAAAATTAAACGTGCAATGCAGAAAAGTATTCCCTTTGTTAGAAGGTGGGCGCCTAACAGAAATTAAACGTGCAATGCAAAAAAGTATTCCCTTTGTTAGAAGGTGGGCGCCTAACAGAAATTAAACGTGCAATGCAGAAAAGTATTCCCTTTGTTAGAAGGTGGGCGCCTAACAGAAATTAAACGTGCAATGTAGAAAAGTATTCCCTTTGTTAGAAGGTGGGCGCCTAACAGAAATTAAACGTGCAATGCAGAAAAGTATTCCCTTTGTTAGAAGGTGGGCGCCTAACAGAAATTAAACGTGCAATGCAGAAAAGTATTCCCTTTGTTAGAAGGTGGGCGCCTAACAGAAATTAAACGTGCAATGCAGAAAAGTATTCCCTTTGTTAGAAGGTGGGCGCCTAACAGAAATTAAACGTGCAATGCAGAAAAGTATTCCCTTGTTAGAAGGTGGGCGCCTAACAGAAATTAAACGTGCAATGCAGAAAAGTATTCCCTTGTTAGAAGGTGGGCGCCTAACAGAAATTAAACGTGCAATGCAGAAAAGTATTCCCTTTGTTAGAAGGTGGGCGCCTAATAGAAATTAAATGTGCAATGCAGAAAAGTATTTCCTTTGTTAGAAGGTGGGCGCCTAACAGAAATTAAACGTGCAATGCAGAAAAGTATTCCCTTGTTAGAAGGTGGGCGCCTAGCAGAAATTAAACGTGCAATGCAGAAAAGTATTCCCTTTGTTAGAAGGTGGGCGCCTAACAGAAATTAAACGTGCAATGCAGAAAAGTATTCCCTTAGCCTGATGACCGGGGAGTGGATTATAAAGATGCTACCTTCCTCTTTTTGGTATTTTGTTTTGACCAATATTCTCTCACCTGTGAATTTCTCCACTTATTGGCAAACTTTCTCTTTTTAGTGTTTTCTATTTTTCACATTGGTCACATTCACTTTAAAGTGAATAGTGACAATTTGTTCCTGCATGAATCATGAAACAAAATTTATTAGATATAAACTGCTGGGCAACTGGCATCTGCCGTCCCTGCTTCTTATTGCCTTCCTCTTTTTTTTTTTGCTTTTTCTCCTGCTGTGTGGCTTTTCAGCCGCCTATCTCTTGCAAACTCTTTTTGTATTTTCTTACTTTTTCCTTTTTGTTTCGTTTTCTTTTCCTTTGGCCATGTTTGCCAAACTTCTTTATTTCCTCCCCAACTCTTCTTTCTTTCTGATCCAGTGTTGTTTCAACTTTCGTCATCAGGAGCTGGTAGTTAGCTCTCAAAAGGTAAACAATGAAATACAGAAAAATGAAAGAGAGTAAGGGTGTTTTGGGAGAGATGATAGAACTTATCTGGGCGTTTTGCTGGCTGATTCCGCTGACCATGCCATGTATTTAAACTCCGACCCAGTTCGTTCCAATCATTATTCTGACTCTGAATTGTCTTCAACCCCAAACCGATACTATTTTTTGTTGCCTTTTCTCTGTTTCTGGTAGTCCTTACGATCGTCCTACGGTGCCTCAAAAGGTTTTCACCAATAGGACTCTCTCATTTATTCCCTCAAATCCTCACAATCACCTTGCAATGTCATTTAAGGTTTTCACTGACAAGACTCTCTCATTTTATTTCTCTCAAACTCACCATCGCCTCACAGTGCCGGTAAAGGTTTTCACCGGTGAGACTCTCTCATTTTTTTTTATTTTTTCATTTTTCCTTTTGTCTTTTGTTTTCTGTACCACGGGTATTGTCCAACGTCTTGCTCTTCCTTCATTGCATTTCGTTATCATTGTGGAATTGATCAGAAGGTCTTTCTTTGGACCGTAACGTGGCCTTTGGATAGGTTAAAGAAAGAAAGGTATGAAGGCTCAAAAATTTATAAGTGTTCAAAAATATTTACAACTCTCGGAATTTTTTAACATAACTTCTGTCCCAGTATCAATATATGGGGAATTTTTGGATTTTTTCTTTATTGTGACTGAACCTCAGTGAGGCTGCCTACGTACCCTTTCGGGATCAAGTCAAAACGTAGTTCGGAAGCGTCATTAGTTAATGAATTTCTTTTGACTTTTTCCCGATTTCTTTGTCTTTTTTTTTCATTCATTCATCACTTTCCAATTTGTCAATTTTAATCTTCATTTTCCTTATTGCGCTATAAGCGATTCCGAGAGAAGGGTATGAAAGAATATATTCATTAGGGCTCAAATGGGGGTGTCAATGGATAAAGTGTTTGGATAGAGAATAAAACGCCTTCGTCATTTCAATTCCAAAATCACAACAAAATACAAAACATACAATTGAAAAGGAGTCATACATAGTATCTTTTGACCGCATCTGAATTGATAACAGTCTCTACGCACCTTCCTTCAACATCTGTTAAATATAATGCCCCATTGGACAACACTCGCTATACCACAAATGGTCCCTGCCAATTTGGCGCAAATTTTCCCTTTGCCTCGGCCCAATGTGGTAAGATACGCCTCAATACGAGTTGTCCGATTTCAAACTTCCGAGGTCGCACTTTCTTATTGTATGCTCTGGCCATTCTCCGTTGATACAACTGTCCATGGCAAACTGCGGCCAATCTCTTTTCATCAATCAAACTCAGTTGTTCCAGCCGGGCTTTTACCCATTCTTCGTCATCTATTCCAGCTTCCGCTATGATCCGTAATGACGGTATTTCTATTTCTGCGGGTATGACAGCCTCCATCCCATACACCAGTGAGTAAGGTGTGGTTCCAATAGAAGTACGCACTGTCGTGCGGTAACCCATGAGAGCAAAGGGTAACTTTCATGCCATTGCCTGGATCCCTCCACCATTTTCCTGGGGATCTTCTTGATATTCTTATTTGCCGCTTCTACTGCCCCATTCGCCTTTGGCCTATAAGGTGTGGAATTGCGATGTGTGATCTTAAATCTCTCGCAAACTTCCGCCATGAGATGACTATTTAGATTGGCTCCATTATCTGTGATAATCACCTTAGGAATTCCAAACCGGCATATAATATTCTCATGCACAAAGTCCACCACCGCTTTCTTTGTCACTGCCTTGAATGTCTTCGCCTCAACCCACTTGGTGAAATAATCGATTGCAACCAAAATGAATCTATGCCCATTGGAAGCTGCTGGATCTATCGGACCGATAACATCCATGCCCCAAGCGACAAAGGGCCAAGGTGCAGACATTGTATGCAATTGATAAGGCGGGGAGTGGATCAGATCTCCATGTACCTGGCACCGGTGGCATTTCTTCACATATCTGATACAGTCACGCTCCATAGTGAGCCAATAATATCCAGCTCTCAAAAGCTTCTTTGTTAGGACATATCCGCTCATGTGGGGTCCACATGCTCCAACATGTACTTCATTCATAATCTCATCAGCTTGTTGTGCATCCACACACCTCAATAACCCCAGATCTGGTGTTCTCTTGTATATAACTCCTCCACTGAGAAAAAATCCATTAGCCAAACGCCTGATAGTTCTTTTCTGATCTCCAGTGGCCTGCTCCGGGTATTTTCCAGCTTTCAGGTATTCCCTAATGTCATGATACCACGGTTCTCCATCCAATTCTTTTTCCACAGCAAAGCAGTAAGCATTTTAATCACGGACTTGGATCTGGAGTGGATCTATATAGGTCTTATCCGGATGATGCAGCATGGAGGACAGTGTGGCCAAAGCATCTGCAACCTCATTGTGCATTCTTGGGATGTGCTTGAATTCTATGAACTGGAATCTTTGGGACAACTCGTGCAAACAATAACGGTAAGGTATCAATTTCAAATCTCGTGTCTCCCATTCTCCCTAGATTTGGTGTACCAAAAGATCCGAGTCACCCATGACCAAAATCTCTTGAATACCCATGTCTATTGCCATCCTTAATCCCAAGATACACGCCTCATATTCGGCCATGTTGTTGGTACAGAAAAATCGAAGCTGAGCTGTGACGGGATAGTGTTGACCCGTACCTAAAATGAGTACTGCTCCGATACCAACGCCCTTGTTGTTAACGGCTCCGTCGAAGTACATCTTCCATCCTGGTTTCTCATCTTGTTCTATGTCCTCGACATTCATTGCCTCCTCATCCGGAAAATACGTCTTCAATGGCTCATATTCATCATCCACTGGAATCTCTGCTAAGTGGTCCGCAATTGCTTGCGCCTTCATTGCCGTACGAGTTACATAGATAATGTCAAATTCTGTGAGCAGAATCTGCCATTTAGCAAGTCTCCCTGTAGGCATAGTCTTCTGAAATATGTACTTCAGAGGATCCAACCGTGATATCAAGTATGTGGTATATGCTGACAAATAATGCTTCAATTTCTGAGCTACCCAGATCAACGCACAACAAGTTCTTTCTAGTTGAGTATATTTCACCTCGTAAGATGTGAACTTCTTACTGAGATAATATATAGCTTGCTCTTTCTTGCCCGTCTCGTCGTGTTGGCCTAGCACACAACCAAAGGAGTTGTCAAGCACCGTCAGGTACAGAATCAGAGGTCGCCCCGGCTTTGGAGGAACTAACACTGGAGGATTGGCCAAATATTCCTTAATCTTGTCGAAGGCTTCCTGACACTCATCGGTCCATTTCACTGCTGCATCTTTCTTGAACAGCTTGAAGATCGGTTCACATGTTGATGTCAACTGAGCGATGAACCGACTAATGTAATTCAACCTTCCCAATAGGCTCATTACCTCCTTTTTGTTCTTTGGCGGAGGTAGACTTTGGATGGCCTTGATCTTTGATGGATCTAGTTCAATACCTCGCCGACTTACTATAAACCCCAGCAACTTCCCTGAAGGTACTCCGAAGGCGCACTTCGCAGGATTGAGCTTTAAATTGTAGCTCCGGAGTCTTTGGAAAAACTTTCTCAAATCCCTCACGTGGTCAGGTTGCTTTTTGGACTTTATGATGACATCGTCCACATATACTTCAATTTCTTGATGCATCATATCATGAAACATCGTGGCCATCGCCCTCATATAAGTTGCCCCGGCATTCTTCAATCCAAACGGCATTACTTTGTAACAATATGTTCCCCAAGGTATAATGAAGGCAGTTTTCTCAGCGTCTTCTTCGTCCACCAGGATCTGGTGATAACCGGCATAACAATCTACAAATGAACCGATTTCATGCTTGGCGCAATTGTCGATCAATATGTGAATGTTTGGCAATGGGAATTTATCCTTTGGACTGGCTTTGTTGAGGTAACGTTCGCCAACCAGGTGGGGTATTTGGTGACTCGTATGACCTTTGCCTCAAACTGCTTATTCACCTCTTCTTTTATCTTCACACTAATGTCCGTTTTGAATTTCTGCAACTTTTGCTTTACCGGCCGGCATTCAGAGTAGATAGGCAACTTGTGTACCACCAAATCAGTGCTAAGTCCGAGCATGTCATCATAGGACCAGGCAAAAATGTCCTTAAACTCATGCAACAACCTTATCAATTCATCCCTGAGGGGTGCCTCCAAATGAACACTAATTTTTGTTTCTCGGACATTTTCTTCGCTCCCCAAATTGATAGATTTTGTATCACTCAAATTTGGTTTGGGCTTTTCCTCATATTGTTTCATGTCCTTACTTATTTCCTCCAGGGCTTCCTCATCCTCACATTCTATCTCACTATCCTCCTCAATTTCTTGTATGGTAATGCTACTGTCAGAACTGGGTCGAGAATCCTTCACGCATGACATGGCATCAGAATCAACACATGCAGAACTGTAGAGAAGAAGAAATAAAGAAAATAAGGCAAAAAATTAAGAAAAAGGAAAAAACTGCATTTCATTGATAAAAAGATGAACAAAGTTCGGGATACATTTGATTCTCCTTTTCATGAGGGGGGTGGGAGAATCTACAAAAAGTAACAATTATTTTTCTGGGAAAGCAATGATGAAATTTTCGGAGCTAACTACCAGGACTCCTTCCTGATAGGGAAAGGAGTAGCTTCCCAATTGTTCAACATGATGCCAGGTCCCACAAACTGCACATCCATTTTGCTAGTGCCTTCCCCCACTTCAACTATATTCACATCCCCAAATATCTTCTCAAAACACAGAATTTCTTCATCAGGTTGGGTCTCGATGTACTTTGTCATAGTAGATGTCCGATATTTAGTACCAGGCTTGATGAAGGTGTCGGATAGTTTGGGTATAGGCTTAAGCAGGGTCCAGTTCTTTTTGGCTTTAGAGGCTCTCTGTATGTCGGCATAGGTGGGTTTGAACCCTAAGCCAAACGTTCCTTTGTTTTCTGGAAGTTAAACCGGTTGGATAACTCCTTGCAATGCTTTGCCCAATCCCTTTCCCGGCGCAAACCCGTTTTTGAGCATTTCCTTGGCCACCATCAAAGCAGTTGGTGCCACCATAGGGATCGACAATTTTTCTCCTTCAGCAATTCTGTTCACTGCTATGGCATCTGTCACTTGGTAGACCCAAGGACCCCTATCTCCATCGGCATCATCAAATGGCATCACAACACTGCAGGTATTTTCTTCTCCATGCACCACGATTTCCTGTTGCTCCCATTCGAATTTGACCATCTGGTGTAAAGATGACGGCACTGCCTTGGCCGCGTGGATCCAGGGTCGGCCTAGCAACAAATTATAAGACACAGCAATGTCCAGCACCTGGAATTCCATAGTAAAATCCACAGGACCAATGGTCACCTCCAGGACAATGTCTCCCAACGTGTTCTTACCTCCACCATCAAATCCTCTCACACTTATACTATTCCTCCGAATTCTATCTGGACTGATATTCAGCTTTCCCAGAGTTGACAATGGGCAAATGTTAGCGCTTGAACCGTTATCTATCAACACTCTGGTCACCACCGACTCCTCGCTTTTTACCGTAAGGTAAAGTGCCCTATTGTGCTCGGTTCCCTCAACAGGCAATTCCTTATCTGAGAACGTGATCTTATTAGACTCGAAGATCTTACTGGTAATCTTTTCAAGGTGACAGACTGAGATCTTGTCTAGAACATGAGCCTCATTCAGTATCTTCATCAGAGCTTTCCTATGTTCTTCTGAGTGTATTAACAACGAGAGCAAAGAGATCTGCGCAGGGGTTTTCCTCAGCTGCTCGACTACAGAATAATCCTGCGACTTTATCTTTTTGAGGAATTCCTCCGCCTCTTCTTCTTACACTGGCTTCTTCAACTGATTCTCTTTCACTGTTTTCATTCTTCTTAACTCTTCTGGGGCAAAACACCTCCCAGACCGAGTCAGACCGTGAGTTTCATTGATTTCCCCAGATATCTCTTTCCCTTTGTAGATTACTGCTACCTTGTTGTAATTCCAAGGTACAGTCTTCGTGTTTACTACCGGCATCTGCACCACCGGTCTTATGATCACTGGTTCCACACTCGCGCCTTTCACTGTTAATATCGGCTTCACGCCTGACACTACAACCTTCAAGTTCTCCACCACTACTTGTTTTTTTACTGGTCCTTCAACAATCACTTTTCTTTTCTCGGCTTCCTTTTCTGTTCTGCTACTGGCCTTAATCATCATAACAGACTGGGACGGCTTCCGACTGCTCTCATCCTGCGCCAATTCTATCATATGCGTTTCATGGTGAGTCGGCAGTGGGTTTTGCGTGATGTTTGGAGCCTCCGGAGCTTGCACTTCAATTCTTCGACTATCAATAAGATCCTGGATAGCACTATTCAGATGCCAACACTTTTTAGTATCGTGTCCTGGTGCTCCTGAACAATACTCACACCTGATAGATTAATCAATGTGTTTCGGAGGCGGGTTTGGAAGTTTAGACTCAATCGGGCTCAACATCCCCAATTCTTTTAATCTGTGATAGAGGTTGGTATATGACTCCCCCAACGGGGTGAATGTTTTCTTTGCCTTATTTCTCCATTCTAGGTCAGGCCTGGGTCTGTTGTAGGTTCTAGAAGCAGGGTATGTGTTTTGTGTGTGGTAGACATTATGTGGGGCTTGGGCTCTCCACACATGTGGCGGTGGTGGTGAGTAGGTTTGGGCTTGTGGGTGGTGGTAATGCGGGGTAATTGGTGGGTAATATGGGGTTGGTGGGCTGTATGTGGTTGGTGTGTTGTATGGGGCTGGTGGGTTATATGTGGTTGGCGGGTTTGGTGGGTTATATGTGGTTGGCGGGTTTGGTGGGTATGGACGGCATGGTCTTGGTGGATGATGATGTTGGTTGTGATTCCAAGGCCCGCTTTCCACAACTGCTACTTCTTCTTTTTTCTTCTTCCCATTTGCTCCTCCATTCCCAGTCTGTATTGCCTGATCCGTGGCCTTAATTGCCGAAAAACTCATGATCTTGTTCGTTTTCAAACCTTCCTCAACAAAACTCCCCATCTTCACAACCTCATTGAAACTTTTTCCAATTGCTGACACTAAATGACCATAATAAGTAGGCTCCAAAGTCTGTAGGAAACAATCTACCATTTCTCCTTCCTTCATCGACGGATCTACTCTTGCCGCTTGTTCTCTCCACCTGAAACCAAACTCCCTGAAGCTTTCTCCCGGCTTTTTCTCCATTTTTGTGAGTGATAGCCTATCTGGTATGATTTCTAGATTGTATTGAAAATGGTTTGCAAAGGCTTGCGCGAGATCATCCCAGACGAACCACCTGGTGTGATCCTGACGAATATACCACTCCAAAGCAGAACCGCTTAGACTCTGGCTAAAATACGCCATCAACAGCTCATCCATGCCTCCTGCACCTCTCATTTTACTGCGATATCCCCTGAGGTGGGCCACCGGGTCTCCATGTCCACTATACATATCAAACTTCGGCATCTTAAATCCAACGGGAAGTTGCACTTCAGAAAACAGACACAAATCCTTGTATGCCACGCTTACTTGCCCTCCCAATCCTTGCATATTGCGAAAGGCGTTTTCCAATTTCCTAGCCATCTCTTCTTGCCCTACATTCTTAGCAGTTTTCTCTTCGCTCGTCTCCATCAGCGGAGTGTGAGATTCGTGCTGTCGGAAAGTTGGTTCGGGTGGGTAGTAATGGGGATCTTGTATGTGGAACATTGGTTCACTAGATGATTTGTGCAGGGCAGCAGGTGGAGGTGCCACGTACACTGGAGCAACTTGGGGTGGATGGGATGGTACTGGTTTTGTTGGAGGTGGTGGTACTTGGGAAGTGGAGGCATAATAGTGATGGTAGTTCGGGTATGTGGAGGATGAATTCATCGTGGGTGGTTCAGGATTGGGGTTAGCTGGAGGGATGTATGTGGGATTAGCAGGGTAAGTTGGCAAGGGTTGACCCCTTGACCAAGCCTGATACATTTCGGACATCTGCTGTTTTAATTTGTACATTTCCTCATTCATCCCCGCTACGTCCACAATTTCTTCCTCTTGGGCGGGATCCATGACAGTTGCCTCAATCTCTTGCGACACAGCTTTCGTCATTTTCTTATATCTCGTGTTGTAAGGGTGAGTAGCCAGAATGCCAGTTGCCACTAAAATCTGGAACTCACAAACATCAACACCCATTATTTTTTAGCGCATGAGGAGATAAGATGCAACGACTTTAACAATAAACACATTTTCCTCGAGTCGTCATGCATCATCCCGGCCTTATTTGAACCAATCATCTCTTTTATTTTTATTTTTTTTTCACTTTTCTCTCTCTTTCTCTTTTTTTTTCATTTTCATTTCATAATTGCGTTCCTATTTATTTGCCTATCGTAATTAAAAGAAATAACATAAGGCAAAAGGATTGACAACAACACTTGATTTTCATTAATAGTTCAAAAACATTGGTTTAGAAGATGACGTTGTAATGCTAATGCCAAGAAAAATAAAATGCATGCCCTATGAATACATTAATGCTCCTAGTGACCGCGAGACATCGTTCGGCCTTGCCGCGGGCCTATATGCTAATCCCCTTTGGAGCCTATCCAGGTCAGACATGACTTGTTGCACGAAGAACTTCACCGCTGATACAAAGGTTCCTCGGGACATATCTTCACACAGCTGACTCTTCCGGGTGATGTATTGAGCAATACGAACAATCTTCTCTCGAATAACCCCTTTTTCTTGAAGCAATCGACTTATCTGTTTAGTGCGAGCATCCAAGGTATGTTGGTTATCTTTCTGTATTTGCTGTAGCTCCAACTCTAGTCGAGCCATAGTTGTGTAACAATGCTCTCTCTCTTTTTCGAGATCCCTGATAACCTTTTTACTTTTAACTGTGGCTGAAACCATTTTCTTTCTTAGCCGAGCTACCTCAATTTCATGCTTATCTTGTAACTGCCGAACCAACTTGGCTCTTTCCGCAGCATCTCTGGTTATTTGCTTCCGAGCCCTGACTAATTCCTTTTCCGCCTTATCTAAATCAAAGCTGTAGTCATTCACTTTGTGCCGAAGAGTCTCAATCAATTTCTCGTCCCGGGCTAAGCGAACGTGGGTCTCGGATGCAATTTTCATTTGAGCAACCTGAGCCTTTAACATTTTGTTTTCTTTCTTCAGCTGATTTTTCTCTCCCTCATCAGATGCTGCCTGTAAACCACTTTCAAACTGGAGATTTCTCAATTGTTCTTCCAACAAGATGATCTTGGCCTTGTATTCTCTTTCTTTGACCGCCCAATTCTGATTTTCCTTAGACTGTTCCACCAAATCTTGCAGGTAAGGTCTTTTCGAAAGCCGTTCATGCTCAACATCCCGTTGATACCACGCTGAGTATCCAGACGATACTTCTTCCCGAGCTCTATTTTGCACACAAGTATCCACCTTCAGGTTTTGGCACTCATTCCAAATTTGCCGGATCTTTGCTTCCGGGAATTGCCCATCCGGACCAATTTTTATAGCTTGCAAACTGAGGTCCCCGTCTCTCGGAATAACTTGACATCTACGCAGCTGTCGTAGGGCCCTATATGGGGTGTAAGGTTGGCTGCTTTTCAAGCCCATGATCAAAAATGGTGACCTTTCTGTCGGCATATATATTACCTCGTCAAGAGGTAGCCAATCATATGTCCAATCGATCTGGCCATCAGTCAATGATCGAAGATGCGAAATCCAATCCTTTATTCCCTCTGGCAATTTGACTTCTTTTGTTCTCGTACAGAATTCTTCCAGACATGTTCGTCCGGTCGGACCATAACTTGAGAACGAAGGATGATGGCATAGATGTTCAATCAACCAAATCTGCAAAATCAAATTGCACCCTTCAGAGAAGTTGGCTCCAGCTTTGCATGCAGTCAGAGCACGGTAGATGTCAGCTAAACTCATTGGAGCTAGAGTACAATTGTCTTGTACTATCAATGTGCTCGCTACCCCGGCAACCTTTATGCTAATATGCCCATCTTTTCTCGGAAATATGACAATTCCGAGAAATGCCACTAAGAATGCAAACCTTCGATGCTCCTCCCATTTTGCTCGGTTGGACTTGTTGCATAACTTGTTCGTGGAGTCGTTGAAACCCCCGATGTGTCCATACCTACTATAGATGAAGTTCAGAGAGCAAAACTCGTTGGCTAAATCTTCGTTGTGGACATTTCTAGCAATTTTTAGAGAATCCAGAAAACGATGCACCGTTACCGTTCTTGGAGATACCGGGTATTTTCCTTTTAAGGGGACCTCATTCTTCCCTATATAGAAAGCAATTTCCTCCAGAGTAGGAGTGAGTTCAAAATCCGGGAGATGTAGTACATTGTGTGCCGGGTCCCAATATGTGACCAATGCTCTAATCACGTCGCCTCGGGGAATTATGTCCAATAACCCCGTAAGATCTTTCAAGTAACCTTTGGCCCAGTCCTGACTTTCTGTTTCCATGTCTTGCCACCACAGTTTCAGCTCCAAAGGGATTTTATTCATTAAGGAGAAATGTTCATTCAACATTGTGCTCGTCCTGCACATTTATTAAGGTGATTTTATTTAGAAAAAAGAAAAATCTTTTTCAATGCAAGTTTTCATTTTTGAAAGAAATATGGCTTTCGAAGTGGCCATTTTTGCCAAAACAGCCTTCCGGCGTCCTTTCGAAACATTTGGCCGTTTCCAAAAATAGCAATCACTTCGATTATTTGAAAAGGAAAAATCTTTTTGGTCTTTTTCAAAAAGTGTTGTTGGACCCGTTTAAGGGTTGCCTACGTATCTCACCCAATGGCGAGAATCAAACCTGCGTAGTTCGGTCAGATTAATTGACCAGTTATTTCAACAACAAAACCATTTTTTTTTTCAATTTTCGGATTTTCCGAATACCCAATTTCACTAATTCTTATTTCCCTCTCCTCTTTTTTTTTCTTTTTCAACAATTTTTCTATCTTCGGGATTTCTGCCGGTCCGCATAACGATCAAGGACAATAAAAAATCAACACATAGTATGCTCGGTCTTTTTCAAATACCGGGTCACCTGTCCTAGACGGACCCAACCCCTGTGTTGAGTCCCTTAAGTCAGATATGATGCAAATAATCGTCCTAGACCTATGTTCAAAATCTTACGGTTTCATAGAATGCTAGACCGTGTACCCGAGCGGACAACTCGAATCGAGGAGGGGGCTACGTACCGGTGACCCGCGGAGTCAATCGGCTTTGTAACTTATCCGGCCTCTTTTTCTTATTTTTGGTATTGACACTAACAGAAAAGGGAGTCTCAACCAGTAAGCACATCCCCGGGGGTAAGAAGAGAATGGTTTTCGGCACAGTTTTATATATACAGTTCACGCAATATCAAAGCGGTAAACATGTAGCACATTAATCAAAACATATATGGAAATCAGATATAAGCAAAAACAACAATTTAACTGAGCTTGAATTCTTAAACCCTGAACCGAAGTTCTGGGTCACTGTCCCCAGCAGAGTCGCCAGAGCTGTCACACCTCCTTTTGGCGCGCATAAACGTAAAACGTAAATGTGCCTCTATTTAATACTACACCCCAAGGAGGGATATAATAATAATTAGGGAAGGAGTTTTTCCACTTAAAGGACAGTCGGAACGGGATCAATTTATTTAATTATTCGGAGTCGCCACTTGGGAAAATAATGGTGTCCCAAGTCACCGATTTAATCCCGAACCGAGGAAATTTATGACTATGTAATACAGTCTGCGAAACTAGAAACCTGGATAAGGAATTCTGTTAACCCGGGAGAAGGTGTTAGGCACTCCCGAATTCCGTGGTTCTAGCACGGTCGCTCAACTGCAATTTTTGTTTTTATCAGAATTCTTTATATATTTTAACTATGTGTTTTTAATGTTCCGCTTTTCAATTTTAGAAGAATTGCGACGTCACGAAAACACATTTCGAGTCACACCACAACCAGTACGCCTGTGACTTTAATATATTTCAGTTTCGTCGAGAGATAGATTTGGGTTTCATAAATGCGCACTCGTATTTAGGAAAGTAACTTTATTAACAAATCGTGCCTAAAGAGTCTATCATCTTTATTAACTTTTGGAAAGACCGTGAAATTTGCTAAATGGTCTTCCCGAGTCTAAATTTTATTACAATTAATTGAGGCCCCCGCAATTATGTGGTTTTGTTTGGCGAGTCTCGTCTTATTTATTAACAATATAATCCTAAAATGACTACATTCACTATATTTTCTTTATTAAATTCATTTCTAAAAAATGCAAAATAAGAAAAGATTCTAATTTGTTCACATGATTTAAACTCATTGTAACCGGGTTTCGATCACAATTTGATAATTCTAAAATAAATATGGCTATGCAGTCTTTTGACAATTATGGGCCCAGGCCCAACATGAGTAGTACAAAACATGGACCTGGGCCAATCTTTATTTTAGTTGAGCCAAACTAGCTTATTTTATACATACTCATACTTTGCAAACTAAAAATGGTGTTATTTTTGTTAACAAATATTCTGCCAATTTAAATGTGGTATTCTGCTTAAGGTGAAAGAACTTGAAAGTCTGATTTTATTTATCCTAAGTTATTTACATGCTGAAATTAACCAATTATATCTAATTAAACAATATTCCTATAAGATTCAAAATAACCTTTTGTTTAGTGGTAACTATCGGATTATCCAAGAATAGTCTAAATGGCTTAAATTGTTTATGACATTTTCAAAAAAAAACTATAATAACATAAAATAGCCTATCGCGCCATTAATACCTTTTAACTATCATACATGTGAAGTTCGCACACTACACTACTATAAAGTGTTCAGTCATACATAAACAAATATCTACATGATTCTAAAGGAATAAATATTCTAATGTATATACAAAATAAGTAAAGAACTATAACAAGTTTAAAATTTCAGATCTTCATTTTTCTTTGCATTCATGCTTCAATTTTCAGCTTACAAGAACCAATATATTAGTTGTGTACCTGGTAGTTGGAAAGCAAAGAAGAAGATAGTCAGCAGTAGCAAAGCAACAACACAGCAACAACAGTAACGACCAGCAGTAGCTTCAACACCTCAATCAAGCATATCCCAGCAATATGGAGAAAAACCAGTAAAAATAGAGAAGAAAAATATATTTCGAAATTTCTCTTTGCTTTCTCTCTCTAGCTTTGAACTCTCTTCAATTCTCAAAAGAAACTCTGCAAAAATTAAATTTTGTCCGTGTATATTTAGGTATCCAGAGTGTATATCGAGTGTATACTGCTCTCTTTTTTTCCTTATTTTTCTCCTCTTCCTATTGTTTCCTCTCCTTTTTCCCCATCCTTTTTTCATAAATCCTCTCTTCTATTTATAGGCAAGAATTTCGAAGATTGTCAAATTTTTTATTAAAAAGAAAATATTTTTTTAATTTAAAGAAAACCCACTAATCCATGTTTTCCTCTCCTTGTTTTCTTCCTTAATTTCCTTGACCCCCACAAATTTATGTCATGTAATTATGATTATTTTTTGCTAAAAAAAATCTGAAATTTTCTTCTTGGGCCAAGGGGTTTTGGGTTGGGTAAGGGTGCTTAGGATTGGGCTTGTAACTTAATTTGCAAGATGACCCAATCCATTTTTTTCTATTTTGTTCTTCTCCATTATTCAACTTCCTAATTAATAAAGCCCAAAATACTAAGATTAATTTATAAAAATTAAAATTATCTTGAAATGCTAATTAACTCATAATAATAATTATCACACAAAATTAAACATTAATAAAAATAAAATTGCACGATTTGGACATTAAATGCTCAAAAAATGCAAAATACATATTTTTTATGACTTTTCATTTCTGTAAAATAAACTTAATTGTAAACTTGAATTTTATATACATATGCAACATATTTTTTGTATATTTTATTTATTTAAACAAGCAAATATGCACGGATAAAAATGCAAATAATACAAGAAAAATAACACAATATTCACAACAATTGTAATAAAATAAAATTATTTTATTTTGAATCTTTGGGAGTATTTCTCTTATAGGGCAAAAATCACGTGCTCACAGTGGTAAATTTGTATGAGCATAAACAGAAGGGATTGCGTCAATAGAGGAAATCATTGCCTTAGTTCTTTCTCATTATTCTTTACAACGTACTTAGTTTATTTTATAGTTAATTAGTTATTTGCAAAAATAGTTATTAAGGAACACTCAACTGAGATTTGAATATTTGGGAAACTGATTTTGAAGAGTTAGTGGGTCTGAAGATAGTGGTTGATAGGTTAACTCTCTGTGGATTCGACTCCCAGTGTAATACTTGGGTTATATTTGCAGCGTCCATAGAGTCCTTTTTATAAGGCATAGTTGGGCGTGATCAAATTTTGGTGCCGTTACTGGGGAGTTAACGGAATTATCAATTGTCGTTGACGAAAATACAAAGATTCTTAGTGTAGCCAGTTTTCTCTCTACCCAACTTTTGATTGAAAATTTGACGGTTGTTGACTTGGTTGCTCAGGTGCATGCCTAGAAAATCTATACGGACTGGAGAACTACTTGAAGGACTCTCAGACCCAGAGCAAACTTTCCGGGCATTGAACCGTGCAAATAAACAAATTCAATAATCCCAACAAATACTAAAATTCGAAACTGACATGGGAGACGTGAATAATCCCAACGGATAAGGTATGAATCGGCAAGCTGGTTTAAATGTTAGGGAAGAGGCACCTCTTGTGCTTGAGGGTGCACTGTATTACTGGGCACAACCAACTGCTGACAATTTGGCCACTGCCATTGTTGTGCCTGCAATACAAGCTGAATTGTTCTAGATTGCAAACAATATGTTACACTTGTTGCAAAACAAGGGACTCTTTTTTGGGACACAAATAGAAGATCCTCAACAGCTTTTGAAGAACTTCCTATCCATATGCAAAACACAAAGGCAACCCAACGTGACTCCGAAAGCAATCATGCTATTATTGTTTCCATTCTCAGTGACATGAGCTGCACAGGTATGGCTTAATTCACTTCCTATCAACTCTATATAAACTTGGGATGAGTTAGTCAAACAATTTCATAACAAGTTCCACCCGCCCAACCACACTGCTCAATAAATTGATGAGACCTTGAGCTTCAAGCAAAAACTAATGGAGACTTTACATGAGACATGGGGCAGGTTTAAGGGAATGTTGGTTATGTGTCCTCACCACGGTATTCCAGAACAGATGTTAGGACAAAGATTTTACATGGGGATTTCTGATAGCATGAAGAATATTGTGGATGCCTTAGCAGGTGGGGCATTTTTTAGCAAGACCTGGAGAGAATGTTAGAATTTGTTTGACAAAATGGCACAAAATTCAGGATAGACAACTAGGAATGCAACTATCACTCCAGTGGTGCACTCAGTGCCTCTTGATCCTTCAAACACTATGGCTGAAAATATGACGACTCTCTTGACACAGATGAGCATCCTCACCAAAAAGGTAGAGGAATCAGGAGTTAAGTGGTAGGTACATATTGGACAGTACCAATAGGGTCTTATGCACATCTTGCATTAGCCAACCAATGGATAATCCATGGAATGCAGAGCATGAACATCATCATCAACCTGAAGATATGAACTACATGGCTAACTATGGGGGTCAAAGACAAATAAATTAGAATTGGGGTCAGCAGACTCAACACCAGTATAGGCCACCTTAGCCACAGTATAATACAGGAAACATGGGAGGTATGAGACCCTCCCAATAACATGGCACCATATCCCAGACCATATGCGTTCAATAATCAGCAACAAGGGTATATCCACCTCAATAACAGCATGGTGGAAGACAAGAAGATGGGTTTGCAAGACTAGAAGCAATGATGCAGCAGGTTATCGGATCCAATGCCAAGATTAATGAAAGAGTGGATGCACATGATGCATCCATTAAAATTATTAAGGTACAAGTGGGCCAGATTTTAATGTCGTTGAACAATCTTCCTCAAGGAACATTACCTGTAGATACACAAATCAATCCAAAAGATCAGCGCCCAAAGCAGCTGATGGCGGTGAGTCTTCAAAATGGTAGGGATCTTAATGTTGAACAAGAGAGAGCACGAGGTAATTTACAGGCTAAAACAATTATTCCACTACCCATTGAATTGGATGAGTCTACAGGATTGATAGAAGTTACAGTCCAGCCCATACCTGAAGAGAAAGATATGCAGCAGGAGACCGAGAAGGTAGCTGAGCTAGTGGAAGCCAATAGTCGAAAGTGTAGCCGAGAAAGAGAAGTCCCAAATGATTGGGAAGAAGAGTCCTCTTGCACCATTCTCACAAAGGTTGTCCAAGCACCAAAAGGAAGAGCAATACAAGAAGTTCTTTGAAATGCTCAAGCAAATCCAGGTAAACATTCCTTTGATTGAAGCTTTAAAAGAGATGCCTGGATATGCTAAAATAATGAAGGATTTGATGTCTCAGAAATTCGACTTCCAAGACTTGGCGATAGTGACTTTTACTCAAACCTGTAGTGTAGCGGTGTCTAGACCTGTAGCTGAAAAGTTATCTGATCCAGGTAGCTTTACTATTCCTTGCACTATATGGAACTTCGCCTTTACTAAGGCACTGTGTGATTTGGAGAATAGAATCAATCTTATGCCCTTGGTTATTTATAAGAGGATGGAAATTGGGAGAGCTAGACCTACCTCGATATTGGTGCAGCTGGCCGACAGGACTGTGAAGCGTCCATTTGGGATTCTAGATGATGTACTTATTCAGGTGGGGAAATTTGTGTTCCCCGCAGATTTTGTAATCTTGGACTGCAAGGTGGATGAAGAAATTCCTATAATCTTAGGAAGACCATTTTTGGCCATTGGGAGAGCGTTGATTGATTGTGAAACTGGGGAGCTCAACATGAGGCTGAATGATGAAGAAATAATATTCAATGTGCAGAAATCTATAAGGCGACCGAGTGAGTTTGCAAATTGCTCACTTATTGACGCAGTAGATGTAATTTTAGAGTCTGATGATGATGTGTTGACGGCTGAGGACCACCTAGCAGCATGTTTAATGAACTTAGATGAAGTAAATGTGTAGAATTTGGCGGAATGGGTGTTAGCACTAGAAGGTAGAGGGTCATGGGATAGAAATCTTGAGTTCAAACCCTTACATTTAGAAAAGAGAGAGACCCCTCCAGCAAAGCCATCCATTGAAGAACCACCTAAGCTGGAACTAAAGCCATTACCAGCCCACCTCAGGTATGAATGTCTAGGTCCCAACTCCACATTACATGTTATTATCTCATCTGGTTTGTTAGATGTGCAGACTCAACAGCTTATACAAGTACTAAAGGAGTGCAAAACTGCCATCGGGTGGACCATGGTAGACATCAAGGGGATCAACCCCGCTTATTGCATGCATAAGATTCTGCAGGAAGAGGGGCACAAACCTTTCAGGGAACATCAGAGGAGGGTGCATCCAAATATGAAGGAAGTGGTGAAGAAGGAAGTGATAAAGTGGTTAGATGCGGGAATCATTTTCCCAATTTCTGTCAGTAGCTAGGCTAGCCCAGTTCAGTGTGTACCTAAAAAGGGGGGCATGACGGTGGTGAAGAATGACAATAATAAACTTATCTCAACAAGAACCGTCACAGGTTGGAGGATTTGCATGGATTACAGAAAGTTGAATCTAGCTACCCGAAAAGACCACTTCCCACTTCCTTTCATTAACCAGATGCTAGACAGGTTGGCAGGGAGGTCACACTTTTGCTTCTTAGATGGGTACTCGGGGTACAATCAGATCTCAATAGCCCCCAAGGATAGAGAAAAGACCTCCTTCATATGCCCATATGGAATTTTTGCCTTCAGGAGGATGCCATTCGGCCTATGCAATGCACCTGCCACATTCCAAAGGTGCATGATGGCCATATTCACTGACATGGTAGAAGATATAATGGTGTTCATGGATGACTTCTCGGTGGTGGGGAATTCATTTGAGGAATGCCTAGTAAATCTGACGCATGTGTTGAAATGGTGTATCGAGACTAACTTAGTTCTGAATTGGGAAAAGTGCCATTTCATGGTACAAAAAGGAATAGTATTGGGGCACCGGGTGTCAAGCAAAGGAATAGAGGTTGACAGAGCAAAGGTTGATGTCATAGCAAAGCCGCCTCCACCAACTTCACTCAAGGCCATAAGAAGCTTTCTTGGACATGCCGGTTTCTACCGGAGGTTCATTAAGGACTTCTCCAAAATTGCCAACCCCCTCTCTAAGTTATTAGAGAAAGATCACCCTTTTGTATTTTCTGATGATTGTAGGGTATCTTTTGAAGAGTTGAAGAAGAGGCTAGTCACGGCACTAATCATTGTTGCCCCCAACTGGGAGCAACCATTTGAGCTAATGTGTGATGCTAGTGACTATGCGGTGGGGGTAGTACTGCACCAGTGGAAGGACAAATTGATGCACCCAATCTACTATGATAGTAGAATGTTGAGCGGAGCCAAGTTGAATTACACAGTGATGGAAAAGGAGATGCTTGTTGTAGTATTTGTTTTTGACAAGTTCTGGTCCTATCTGATAGGATCTAAGGTAATCGTATACACTGGCCATGTAGCTTTTAGATATGTAATAGAAAAGAAGGACTCTAAGCCATGCCTGATTGTTAGGTGTTACTTCTTCAAGAGTTCGATCTTGAAATTCGTGACCGCAAGGGCACTAAAAATCAAGTCACTGATCACTTATCATGACTTGAAGGAGCTTAAAATATTGTAGAAGTGGAAGAAATTTTGGAAACTTTTCCAGACGAGCAGCTGCTCGCTACCACTCATCAAAAAGTGCCATGGTACGCAGATTATGCTATTTACCTGACCAGTGGTATTGTTCCTCATGACCTGTCAACGGTCCAGAGGAAAAGATTCTTTTATGAAAGCCAACTGTATTGTTGGGATGAGCTCTACTTGTTTATAATTTGTTTTGATAGCATTATCCGGAGATGCATCCCCGAGATCGAGCAATCTTCTATCTTGCAGACTTGTCACGCTTCGGTGTACGGCGGTCACTTTGGAGGGATCAGGATATCAGCTAAGGTGCTAGAGGCCGGATTTTTCTGGCCAACAATTTTTAAAGATGCTCATCTGTGGGTTAAGATTGTAATGAATGTCAACGCACCGGGAACATCTCCCGGCGTCACGAAATGCCTATGAACCCAATCCAGGAGGTGGAAATATTTGATATTTGGGGGATAGATTTTATGGGTCCCTTCGTCAGCTCCTACGGTAATAAGTACATTTTTGTTGTTGTAGACTATGTGTCCAAATGGGTGGAAGCTGCAGCATTACCCACCAATGATGCTAAGGGGGTGGTTGGGTTTCTTAAAATGAACATATTCACCCGCTTTGGGACACCGCGTGCAATTATAAGCGACGAGGGCACTCATTTCTGTAACAGGGCCTTTCAAAAGTTGTTGGTGAAATATGATATGTGCCATAAGGTAACTACTTCATACCACCCACAGACTAGTGGATAGGTTGAGGTGTCCAATAGAGAAATCAAGAATGTATTAATAAAAACAGTGAACGCTACAAGGACTGGCTGGTCAAGGTAGCTTGATGATGCACTATGAGCTTACAGGACATCTTTCAAGACACCGATTGGCATGTCACCTTATAAGTTGGTATTTGGGAAGGCCTGTCACTTATCGGTTGATCTTGAACATAAAGCGTGGTGGACACTGAAACAATTGAATTTAGACTTGGAAGCTTCAGGCACGACAAGGGTTAATGAATTACATGAGTTAGAGGAGTTTCGACATTTGGATTTTGAAAGCACAAGGCTATATAAGGAGAAAATGAAATGGTTACACGATCAAAATAACATTGACCAAAGTTTCAAGTCCGGGGACAAGGTCTTGCTCTATAACTCAAGATTGCGATTGTTCCGGGTAAGCTAAAGTCAAAGTGGTCTGGACCATTTCGCATGGTTGAAGTATTTCCATCTGGACCTGTGGAAGTTGCTACTGAAGATAATTCTCGTACATTTAGAGTTAATGGTCAGCGGTTGAAATCGTATATAGGTATGGACGAGCCTAAGGAGATGTCGAGTTACATTTGAATGATCCACAGAGGCCGAGCAAACCTTAAATGCACTCAGATAAGTCATGCCGCGATGTTAAATAAGGCGCTATGTAGGAGGCAACCCATGAAATTGTTGTGTTAAAAAAACGCAAACAATTGGGCGTTAGAATCAGAGAAGGGTCTCGACCTCAGTGAAATCGCGGTCATAACCCCTCTCTGAAGTTCATCCACCGTATTTGTACAGCGACCACGGTCAAACCGCAGTGGTTGACCCTCTCTGAACCTTTTCGCTCAATGTTTTACCGCGACCGCGGCAAACCCAAGCGTAGCCAGGTAAGTTTCTTTTTAAAAAAATTTTAATTTTTTTTATTCCCACCCCCCTTATTTCTTAACCTAAAACACCATTTACCCCCTTTTTTGTTCCCTCCTATCAGCGCAGCCCCCTCCCTACTTTCCCCCTCTCTCTCCTCTCTAAAATCAACAAAACTCCTTGCCTTCTCTCTTCTTCTTCTTCCTCCACCCCACTCTAAAACCTCCATTAAAGCACCTCCACTCTCCCTCTCTTCAACGCAAGTAAGTTATTTTTTTTCTCTCTATTTCTTTCTCTTTTAAGTTGTGTATTTTAGTTAATTTGTAGTTTTAATTAAACCCTAATGAGGATTAGTGTAAAACTTGAATTTTTGCATTATTTTAAAAGTTGCCATTGTTGTAGTTGATGTTAATGAAGTTATTTGGTGCTAAATTGATTGGGTCTCCATTATTATTTAATTATGAAGTTGTTTTGGTGGTTAGGAGGCCTAAACTATATTTTTGTGGTGAAATATGGTGTTGGGCCATGTATTGGCCAAAAAATTGGCATTATGGGGTATTTTATGCCCAACCTAGGTTTGGGGTGTTGTAACTGATGAAGTACGTTGTGTAATTGATTGGTGATGTTATTGTAGTGGATGGGTGATATTCTTGTACCAGCATATGGTGGTTTTGTAACTTATGCTTAACATTGAAAGGTGTAAGTGTGGGGTGGATTATGCCGGAACTGGTAGAAAAAAGAAAAAAATTGTGGGGCTATTGTAAAAGTGTTATGAATGAATTGAGGGAGCGTATTTGGTGTCATAGGGTGGTGAAGTCTGAGTAACCATCCGATTGGCTATTCTTAAGGTCATATTTTTATAGTTTGCTTGATTCTTTGCATGACTTATGGCTCTAAAAAGATCAAGGCAGTCAGCAGGGCCTTCTAGGAAACTGACTTATGATGAATCCCGGTTCGAATCGGAACTAGCTGAGGATGATTTCCATGACAAAGCTACAAAAAGTTTTCTACATGAGACTCTAATCGATCGGGTAGCCCTCTGTGCTGAAAAGGAGGACATGTATGAGGAGATTAGGAGGCAGGAGATGGAATTCTTATTTGAGGAACCCGGTCCAGTCAACATGATGTTAGTTCGTGAATTCTAGGCCAATTGCTTATTCCACATGAGTAGGGAGGTGTTTGTTCGTGGCAAAAGAGTCATTGCCAAGGTTCCAACAATACGCCAGGTGTTGAGGCTGCCACCATTCACCAATGACGTGGACTATTATCATGATAGGCCAAATGTCACATGGGAGGTTATGATAGCTGCACTGTGTATAGGGGGCGACCTATATGGATAAGGGACCAAATCACCCTCAACACCATCTCCTTCCCTCACTTGGCCAAATGTTGGCTGACTGTTATTTGCAGTAGATTCCTGCATCCAGCAACACAACGGATGTGAACTTCAACAGGGCAATCTTGACTTGGTGTTTTGTCACTCAAAAGGAGTTTGATGCAGCCCTAGTAATTGGAGACGAGATGATACTCTGGGGTCCACTAAAGACAAAGGGATTCTATTTCCCTTCATTGGTCACCAGATTCTGTTTGATGAATAATACACCCATATACCCAGCCGATGGAGATTTGCCACCAAAAGCTTCATTCAAAGCCTCTGGAATTGGGGTAGGACGAGGTTTCAGAACAACAATTGACATTGATGATGAAGATGATGACATGGTCCCTATTGCCTCATCCAGGAGGTCCACAGACAATGCTGGTCCTTCTAGGCACACACTTTCTAGAGCTGGACTTTCCAGATCGCAGTCCACCAGACCTATGTTACGGTATTTGGAGGAAGAGGTAGCGGATCTCCACTCCTCGGTGGACGGCTTGCACACAAGAATGGATTCAATGTCCCAGAGGCAGTCCAGGACAGAGATCTGATTCATGGCTTTGTTTCGTGCATTGGGGAAAGCATGCCATGTCGGCCCCAACACTGTTTCCGACTATGACTGAGTCCCAGGGAAGTCTTCTAACCTCTCTATTCTTTATTATATTTATATGACATGGGGACATTCCATAAATTAAAGTATAGGGTGGGAGACTTACTATGTCTGTATGTTGTATCATATATAGTTGTACTGTAGTGTAGTGTTGTATATATTTGAGTAAGTCTATATTAGGATTAAACGACGGGGCCCAACAATGGACACTTGTCAACAGATTTCTTGAGGGTCAAAGTCGGAACTACTTATAAAAAATAAAAAAATAAAAATAAAATATAAAACCCAAAAACAAAATTAGTGGACTCTTCCTGATGACGGACTACTTGGATAGTACTCTTGATGTAAGTAGTCCATGTAGATTATTTTTGTTTTTATTTTTCTCTTTTAGGTAGTGTGTTATCTCTCCCCTTGATTTTTCTCTTGACCGCGATCTTTTCTAAGGGTTTTTCTTGAACCAGGTTAGGTAGATTTTTCTTTTTCTAGTTTTAGGATTAGATAGGTGAAGGTTAGTATGTAACCCCAAATGTGCACACTTGCAAATAACTAAAAAGAACTTGAGAGTGTGATATCTAAGCTTATTTGTAAACTCATAATATATGCCTTAATTTTACACAACTTGTCTTGCTTAAACACTCGTATGACTATGTTGATGAACTAATTCGGAATGAGTTACATGCTAAGTATGTGTGAGTTGTTACTTGCATTATTTGCTTACATATGATACCTAGAACTTGCCCTGTGTGTTTGCAAAGTGAAATAGAAGTTGTTTAATTTTAGAGATGATAGAGGCATTTCTTTGTGCAACCCTATAAAATAGTGAATCCGCCTGTACATAATACCATAGTTAACCTCTGTGAGCTTGAAGCCCATTCTTTGATAACCCTATACTGATCTAAATAGCTGTGTCGAATAAGCTAAATGTTTGAACCTTTACCTCCTGGAAGCACTTGAATTACTAAAGAAGATGCAAAAGCTAAAGTGTAGGGTAGTAGGGAGTTAGTGAAAAAGGGAATCAAGAATGAATGGTTAAATGGGTGAACTGGCATTGTATAGTAAATGTTCCAACAAAAAAGAGAAAAGAAAAGAAGCCAATTGTGAGCACGTGATTTTTGCTTTACACGAATTACTCCCAAAAATTCAGAATAAAATAATTTTTGTGTTGATTGCAATATTTGTGAATTTTATTTTTATTTTTCGCTTATTGTTTGCAATTGTGTGTCCATGTTTATTTATCTAAATAAATAAAAGTACAAAAGTATATTGCATTTGCATTTGGAAGTTAATTTTTTAACTAGGAATACTTTAGTTGGTTTTTTTTTTAAAAAAAAAAATAAATAATAATAAAAATCATAAAAATAATATATTTTTTGTATTTTTAGTGTTTAATGTCAAAATTGTGTGACTTAATATGTAATTGTGATTAATTATTATTTAAAGTAAATTGGTATTTTTTTAGGTGATTTAGTTTATAAGTTGAATTAGGATCGGATTTGGGCCAACCCACCTCCAGCCCAAACAAATCCTCCTAAAAAAAACCAGCCCATTACCCATTACCCATCCAATTAACCCGGACCCATCACCCCATTAATCTTAGCGTTGGATGTAACAATCCAACGGTTGAGATTAATCCCTGCATTTTAAATTATCAAAGACCCCCCCAAACCCGTTACACCCCTCCATTTCCCCCAAACCCTAAAAATCCTATTTCTCTTCTCTCAAAATCGCCGCCCCATGCCACTGCTGACCGCTCGCCGGAAATCGCCCACGGCGGCGGTCAGCCACCAAACAACTCCAAAATTACACCATCAAACCCCCATAACCTCTCCATTCCGACCCCCAGAACATCTAGTTTCGAATCCCTACCAATCGGCTCGAATCTCCAATCGAAGAATCGAGCGGAACCCTAGCTGCCTCTGTTTGACTCCAAAACCATATCCCACCACCACTAGGCTTCCCTCACACCACCACTACCTCCATTTCGTGTCAAACATTACCCAACTCGCCGACTGCTAAAGCACAAAAGACCCCGGATTTTACTTCATACGTCTAAGGCATGAAGAGCAGGTTTGGTTCGAATTGGAATTTAGTCGTGTGTTCTCACGATTGAAAACACACGGTTAAATTCCGTTTCAAATCCAAAAAATACAATGAAAGATAGGCGAAAGACAGTTCGCATGTTGAGCCGCCATGATTTCTCCGGGTATCGGTTCTAAGTTCTCTTTCTCTCATTTTTATCTATTAGTTTATTTCAATCTCATTACCTCGTCTCCATTTTTCTTCCCTTTTCTGCTTTAATTTGGAGTTAAAGTCAGTATGTTGGCCTGGGCATTTCGAATCGCTGATTCAACATTGTTTGTTGTTACTTATGTGATTATATGTTGTGATTGATTCAACAAATGTCGTCGAGTAGTTAGTTTCGCAATTCTTTGGTTTTGCCGAGACTTTTTGTTTTTGAAGTCATTGTTTTGACGATTGACATTGTCGAGTAGTTTCATGAGTCTGCTTATTGGCATATTAGTACAGAAATCAGTATTGCCAATGTGATCCAAAGTCACTATGAGATTGTGGCTGTAGCTGTTGGTTGATTTTAAATTGGGATTAACTGGATTAGCTATTAGCATTAGGGCTAATCAAAAGTAGCATACTTTAGGATTCAAAATGCCCTGCACATGAAACAAAGCAGTGGAACCTGCTGTTACAGCAGGGCACTCAACCAGGCCTGCACCTATCAATTTAATATAAAAACCCCATACTTAGACAAGATTAAGTGGGGAAAACAGAGAAGATAATGGGCTGGGCAGAGAAGATGATGGGCTAGGTCTTTCTAGTAGTTTGAGGCATCTTAAGGGGTCTGTTTTTGGTTATAAGTAGGGAGAGATATACACAGACAGAGGAGGGACCTTAGACAGAGATTGAGAGAAAAAAAAATTGAGAGCATCAAGTTGGATACACTGAGAGAAACTCACACTCCCACACTTACACACTGGATAGTTACTGGAGAGATAGAGAGAAATTTGGCAATAAGGGAAAACACACTAAGACTCCCTGAAAAAACATAGAATATATTGAGTCCTACTATCCCATTAGGTTTTTCTTGGCAATTCCACTCGAGTGTGTAGTAAATTTTGCTAATTGTGGGTTTATCTCTGGTTTTTAAGTCTAGCTTCATTTACATCCATCGCTTGTTGGTTGTTGCTGCCTGGTATTCATTTGAATCTAAGTCAACTGTTGAAAACAAATTTTGGGGAATTTGTTTGCTTGTTTGCTGATAGCTATCAAACTGCCCTGCTGTGGTTGTTGTTGTGCTCCTGCTGTTGCTGGTCGTGTCTTACTGCTGCTGTTGCTGACTGATCCTCATCACCTGTTGTTTTCAATTTGTTCTAGGTACATCTTTACTCCCCGGCAGCATGAAGTTCCAAACATCGCATTTATAACATTATAAATCAAGTCTATTGAAGTTGCTGTTATGATAGATTGCTGCTGTTATTTTTTGCTATTTGTAGAGTTATAATGATAGATTTCTTAGATTTAACTCATGATAGTGATGGATAGGTGTATTCAAAAAAAATGCAAATTTGTATGTATATGATCATGTACTGGAGAAATCGCATCCCTGAGCCTGTTTGGATTTGACATGGCCTTAGAATGCCTTGAAAATCAGCGAGATTTAGACGGGCAAACTGTTGTATGATATAGTTAATACTAAACTGATTCTTGTCATATAACAATGGTTCATTTTATTTTGTGACTTTATCTTTCCATAATTCTTTCCTTCTTTGGGTGAATTCGGTGCTTATTTGTTTAGGATTCTCCATTCAACAGGTTGTTGTGGTTGTTAAGAGTCAGTCATGGGGTAATGGTGGAAGGATAAGCTACTAGTAATTAAACGGTTTAATTAGTAAGTTAAAAGGACATGAGCATGAACCTAGAGAAATCGCTTCACAAATTATGGCCCTCAAAAGTTTAGTTTAAACATCCTTTAAAATTAGAATCGAGGTATGCCATTAGATAAATTTTTTCATGGCCCTCGCAAAGTATAAACGCGAAATCACTTTAGGCGCGTAAGTTAATAATAATACCTTCCTAATCACGGGTGCGCATTTATGTGATCCAAATCTTACTCTCAGCGAAACTGAAATACATTAAAGTCACAGGCGTACTGGTTGCGGATGTGACTCAAAATGTGTTTTCGTGACGTCGCAATTCTTCAAAAATTAAAAGTGGAATATTAAAAGCACCTAACAAAATATGTAAGGCAATCAGATAAAAGCAAAAAATTGCAGTTGAGCGACCGTGCTAAAACCACGAAATCCGGGAGTGCCTAACACCTTCTCCCGGTTAACAGAATTCCTTATCCAGGTTTCTAGTTTCGCAGACTGTAATACAGAATCATAAATTTCCTCGGTTCGGGATTAACCGGTGACTTGGGACACCATTATTTTTCCAAGTGGCGACTCTGAATAATTAGATAATTTGATCCCGTTCCGATTGTCCTTTAAGTGGAAAAACTCCTTCACCGATTGTTATTATATCCCTTCTCGGGATGTAATATTAAACCGTGGCACATTTACATTTACTTTATGTGCGGAAAAAGGAGGTGTGACAGCTCTAGCGACTCTGCTGGGGACAATCGACCCAGAACTTCGGTTCAGGGTTTAAGAATTTGAGCTTAGTTAAATTGCTATTTTTATCTATATCTGATTTTATTATATGTTTAATTAATGTGCTACATGTCTACCGCTTTGATACTAGTTGCGTTGTATATACAAATTGCTATATGTTTACCGCTTTGATATTGCGTGAACTGTATATAAAACTGTGCCGAAAACCCTTCACTTCTCACCCCCGGGGATGTGCTCACCGGTTGAGACTCCTTATTCTGTTAGTGTCATACCCCAAAATAATGAAGAGGCTTGGAAAGTTTCTAAGCCGGTTGGCCTTTTGGTTCCCGGAAAGGAGCTCCTTCCTCAGCCCGAGTTGTCCGCTTGGGTACACAGTCTAGATCATGCACCGAGGTTTTGAATTTAGAATAACATAACTGCATACCGGATCCCTAGTAGGAAACGCTTATTTGCATCACGTTGCATTTGACTTAGGGGACTCAACACGGGGGTTGGGTCCGTCTAGGACAGGCAACCTGAAATGAAAAGACCATCCTGCTATACCATGTTTGTTTTAAGCATTTATTCGAACTTGCATGCTGACCGGCTTTTAAATACTGAAGAGAAACGAAAAACAAAAGGAAACAGTATGGGGAAATAGATATTTTCAGAAAATACAAAAATGTATTTTACCAACAAATCAATAGTTTAGTCTGCTAATAAAAGACGTCGGAAGGTTGACTTTGCCAACAAAATGGGTTTCTTAACAAAATGTGTTTTCTTTGTCGGTCAATAAAAGAAAATAGTTTGTTTGACGGACCGAACTACGCGGGTTTGATTCTCACCGGATGTGAGATACGTAGGCAACCCCCGTCGGGTCCAACTTGCCTTTTTTTTTCAAAAAAGAAAATATACCAAAATCTTAAAATTTTGAAAAATAGTCCAATCATTGCCAGCCAAAATGATCTTCTTCTTTAAATAAATGTGCAGGATGAGAACGATTCGAAATGAACCCTTTTCACTCATGACTAAAATCTCGGTACAAATACGACTATGGTGGGATGATCTAGGGAAAGAAGGGCAGGATGAAGTTAAGAAATATTTGAAAGGTCTCACAGGTTTGCTTGAAATAAAGCCTCGGGGGATATCATAAGAGCATTAGTCACATATTGGGACTCCGCGCACAATGTCTTTCACTTCTCGGACTTCGAGCTCACCCCAACTGTGGAGGAGATGACCGAATACATTGGAAACACTGATATACCATTGGGGCGTCAATATCTAATCGCTCCCAGGGTTGTCGCCATACACCGGTTTTTAGATTCACCGAAGACAGCCAGAACGGTACGTAACCCAGATCTAGCACAAGGGTTTTGTACTTTAAGCTTCATCTATCAAAGGAACGGTCATGTGGGAGGTTTTGACAAGCCAGAGAACAAATTATGCAGCAAGGGTAATCGCCAGAAATAGGAGGAGCAAAGACGAATTGCCTTCATGATAGCCTTCTTAGGACTCGTGGTATTCCCGAGGAAAGACGGGAACATTGATATAAAGGTAGCCGGGAGTCGTCAGTACTTTGCTTGACCAAAGCGAAAGTACTCTTGCTCCCATGATACTATCGGACATATATCGAGCTCTCACAGCCTGCAAAGCCGGAGGAGATTTTTTCGAAGGCTGTAATTTACTGCTACAGATGTGGATGATCGAGCACCTGTGTCGCTGCACCCAATTCTGGAGATATGGGTTGGTTGAGAAAACTTGCATAAGCGAATTCTATACAAGGATCGATAGGACCGTCTTGCCTGAAGGAACCTTGGCATGGAGGGCATACTTTCAGGCTCTCACCGCAAGTCAAATACAATGGACGTTGGGTTAGTTACAAATAGATAGAATCGTGTACATGCCAGCGGCTAGGTCCCACTTTCTCTTAATGGGACTTAAGAGCATTCAACCTTATGCGCCCCATCGGGTGTTGAGACAGCTTGGGAGGTGCCAGATAGTACCCAAAGAAGAAGATCTGAGTACCCTATTGAAATTGGTCCCGATGGTCAATTCCCAGAAGCAAGGGTCCGCCAGATCTGGAGCAAATGCCAATATCTGGAGGCAAACACTTGTGTGCAGGATCGAGCTAGAGGAGAGGTTGTACCTAGATATCTTACTTGGTACAAAGGAGAAACATCGGTTGAAAGACCAGCCAAAAGACCTCACCTCGGGGAATTTGCTGAAGCGTCACAAGAACAATGGGACCGGTTAGCTAAGGAAGAGGTTTACAGAACAAGGATTGGCAAGATAGAGCAACGGGTCCAAGATCTCCAATTTGAAAAGGATATGCAAGCTGCCGCCGACGAAGGAGATAAAAAGAAGTTGGCACAAGAAAACGACTTTTTGAGAGCTCAAATCCAGCAAATGAAAAGGGATGCTGACAGACAGTTGAGGAGTCGAGCAGACGAAAACTTGATAAAGGGTTTGAAAAACCAAGTTGCCGATGTCCAAAGAGAATTGGAAGAGTCAAAGACCCAAACAATGAGGATCCGTGCTAGCTGGAGAAAGGAGGCACATCAACATGCACTTCACCTACAACGGGTGGAAGAAGATTACACCGAGATCATCACTAGTCTAAGGGAAGCAAACGTTATCCTCAGGGAGCGGGTTTTCAAGCAAGCCCGAGATGCCAGAGCAGACCTCGACCGTTGTCACGATTTGATGGCCCGACTGCAAGAACAAGTGGATAGGCTCCTAGACCAAGTCACCAACAATGCTCGAAGATTGGGGGCGAAAAACCAGCGGATAGAACAGCTACTCAGAGAAAGGGACATGATCAAGGACAGAATTGGAGAAATCGGGCACTATGTCACCATGAAGTGTTTAGCTTGTGAGCAAATGCCCCGCCCTACCCTTTTTGCTTCGGTCATGGGCTATGTTCATCAGATCATGAGAGAGTTAAGGGGACTACACAAGGACCTCACACCAAGGCCCGCGGCAAGGCCGAATGATGCCTCGCGGGCCCCCAGGAATTTTAGAGCATTAGACTTTTGATTAAAAATGTATTTTGAAATATTGAGTCAAGCTGGTTGGCATTTTATTTTCCTTTTTCGAGTCAAGCATTCCTCTTATTTTGTTGATTATTGTAAGACATGTTTTGTAACGTTAAGGGTTTTTTGATATAAAAATTATCGAATTTTGCCACAATCTTGTGACCAGAACTACGCTCGGTCTGATTCACGCGGGGACGTGATACGTAGGAAATCCACATAAGATTCGACCACCACTAAAAGGAAAGGAAAAGAACACGAAGATTAATAACAATAAGGCTTTCAAGGATAACTGAAAAAGGGAAAAAGAAAAAAAAATAGAAAAAGAAAAGAAAATAAGCTGGAATGACGCATGTGATGAGTACATATAGAAAGGGTTATTTGGTTAGGTGCATTGCATCCAACGTGCTATAACATATTTGTTAAACTCGGTAAGCTAACAAGTTTGTTGCATGCCAAAAAAGCTTAGCAGTTGGTTTGACATAATATCCTGGCCAGCCACCATTACCATACTAGATCTAAAGGGCCAATTCCAGCAAGCATGTCTAGTTCCGGTAAAAGCCTCGAGGAAGAGAAATCGGAGATACAGATCATGAAAGAAGAGGTAGATCGGTTGAAACAGCAGATAACAGAGATACATCTAGCCTGGGCTAGGGGACAGTCTTCACCAAACCTCCCTACTCTCGCATCAGCTCCAGAACATCCACCCCTTGATCCTTCGACAAGCGCCCCACTCTATCCATACTATCAAGGGGAAAACCCTTATGTCACCCAAATCCCACCAGCCAAACAAAATCCTTCCCCGGTCACCCCTGTTTTCGTGGCACCCCCACCTGCTACTCTACAAAAGTCGTCCGGTGAGCCACATGTTCAAACCCATGACAATTCTTACTATCCTCCCGAGCTTACCTTTAGGGCTCCTGAACCGCATCCACACACCCCTCACTAGGATAACCCGGCAGAACCGGAAAAGCACTTCCAAAGTTCGAAACATGAGGAAGTTATTAGAAAAGTTAAAAGCCTGCAGCAGTCCTTCAGGAATATGCACGGTTTAGGCAACCAGGTCAGTGTCGCTTACGAGGATCTGTGTCCATTCCCAGATGTCCAATTGCCAGCCGGGTTCAAAATGCCCAAGTTTGACCTATACGAGGGGCATGGTGATCCAGTAGCCCATCTTCGAGGGTTTTGTAGTAAAATGCGAGGAGCCGGAGGACGAGACGAGATTCTGATAGCTTACTTCGGTTAGAGTTTGGGGGGATCTGCACTAGAGTGGTACACTAGGCAGGATCCCAGCAGATGGTTTACGTGGGATGATTTGGCTCAAGCATTCATTGGCCAGTTCCAGTACAATCTTGAAATAGTCCCGGACCGCTTATCATTGCTAAAGTTAGAAAAGAAACCCGCCGAAAGTTTCATAGAATTTGGTTTCCGCTGGAGGGAACAGGCAGCAAGGGTAGATCCGCCTATGAGAGAGAACGAGATGGTGGATTACTTCTTGCAGACACTGGAGCCAACCTATTTCGGACATCTGGTGACGTCCGTGGGAAAGTCATTCACTGAGGTGATAAAGATGGGGGCTATGATCGAGTAAGGCTTGAAAGCCAACAAGATTATGAGCTATTCAGTGTTGAAAGCCACCACCCAAGCTATTCAAAGTGGTATTGGAGGAGTGCTTGGGAAAAAGAAGAAAGAAGAAGTCACGGCAGTCGAGTCCGGAACATGGTTCAGAAACAGAGGCCCCGCACCCCAGTATAACCCGCCACAACCTCACCACCAGAATTACTTCCACAATCCATATAACCACCCGCAACACTACTATCCAGGACCTGATCCCCATTTTACTGTCCATCACGCCCAGTCATATACCACACCTCCCGTCCATGCACCCTGGCGGGCACCAAACCCACAAAATAATTATCCCACCCCCAAGAGCCTATAGAAATCCCACGGGTGCGGGCTTTCGTCCGAACCAAGCATTCAAGAGCGACAGGGCGCCAAGGCCAAAGACTTTCACTCCCTTGGGGGAGTCTTACACCAATCTGTTCCACCGTTTGAAGCAAGTAGGGTTGCTAAATCCGGTCGAGGCTAAGCTACCAAATCCTCTTCCAAAGAATCTGGATCATTCAATAAATTGTGCATACTGCTCAGGATGTCCGGGGCACGACACATAAAAGTGTTGGCGATTGAAAACATCCATCCAGGAACTCATCGACACTCGCCGAATTGAGGTCCAGACTCCAGCGGAGCCCAACATCAACCAAAATCCACTTCCAACTCATCATGAGACCAACATGATCGAGTTGGTACGGGTAGAGGAGGGAAAGGAGAAGACCTCTCAGACTGTAATGATGATCAAGTCTAGCGGGGTAGGAATAAAAAGGGGGTCAAGCCTTGATGAGTCACTCATTTGCGAGAAGGACGTACAAGGGCGGTCGGAAACAGAAAAGGGAAGCGTGAACAAAGTGCCGGTGAGGTCGGGGAAAGTAAAAATAACTGTACCAGGGGTAGCAACCAAACCCGTCTTGACGGTAGCAGGTGTTCGAATGGATCCTTTCATCATCAAGCCGGCAATACAGTTGCCAATAGTTGATAGCAAAGCCATCCCATGGAATTATGATCGGGTCACGATGACCTACAAAGGAAAGGAAGTTAAAGAGGAGGTTTGCGAAGCGCAAGGTTTGACACGCTGAGGGAGGTGTTTTGCCCCGGCGGAATTGAGGAAGACTACTCCGGCAGCACTGAAAAAGCCGGTAACTGACGAAGAGGCAGAAGAATTCCTGAAAAAGATGAAGCTGCATGATTATTCTGTCTTAGAACAGCTGAAGAAAACCCCCGCGCAAATCTCATTGTTGTCCTTGCTGATACATTCTGAAGAACATCGGCAAACCTTGATGAAAGTTCTGAATGAGGCCCACGTACCTGATAAAATCTCGGTGAGTCATTTGGAGAAGATCACCAATAGGATCTTCGAAGCAAACCGGATCACCTTCACCGATGATGAGTTGCCTGAGGAAGGCACCGAGCACAATAAGGCTTTATATCTTACGGTAAAGTGTGAGGAGTCGGTGGTTACCAAAGTCCTAGTCGATAATGGATCCAGTGCTAACATTTGTCCCCTCTCTACACTAAACAAGTTGAAAGTGGACATCGGCAGGATACGCAAGAACAACATATGTGTTCGAGGGTGTTTGATGGAGGAGGCAAGGCGTCGGTCGGGGACATAGTGTTAATCTTGACAATTGGACCGGTGGAGTTCACCATGGAATTCCAGGTGCTGGACATGGTCGTCTCACACAACCTTCTGATAGGGCGACCGTGGATCCATGCCGCAAGAGCAGTTCCATCCAGCCTACACAAATTAGTCAAGTTTGAGTGGGACCAACAGGAGATCGTAGTCCATGGAGAGAATGATCTACAACCAGGCACCATCGTCCCCTTTGTTGAGACAGAGAAGAAGATGTTGGGCCATGGGTATACCAGATCTGCGATGTGGTATCCGCCAACCGAGTTCCAGAAGGGGAGTGCATTCCCAATGACAGAATAATTACTGCAGACGTCATGGTGGCTCATGAAATGTTGAGACATGGTTTCATACCCGGCAAAGGTCTAGGTGCATTTCTGCAAGGAATCATACAACCGATATCCGTGGTCGAAAACGTGGGAACCTTCGGTTTGGGATTCAAGCCAACATCAGAGGACATCCAGCGAGCCAAGAGGAATAAGCAGAAGACATGGGTGCTCCCGAAGCCTATTCCACGCCTTTCCCAATCTTTTGTCAGGTCTGGAGTAAGAGGACATCCGACGACAAAGATTCCCGATCCTATGGTTAGGCCAGACGAAGAGTTCTTAAGAAAGTTCGAGGACCTATTCGCAGATGTATGCATGCTCGAGGATGGCGAAGGATCCAGCCATGCCGAGATACAGTTTGTGGGATCGAAAGCAAAATTGAATAATTGGAAGGCTACTCCTCTCCCTGTCCGGAAGGAGTTTTGGTAGTTTGTTTTGGATTGTTTTCTTTCAAAATTTTGTGTTGGGGTTGTCCCCGGAGTAAAATCCGTTTGTTTTAGTTCATTTTGATTTGAGTTTGCAAGCTTGTTTTTCCTTGTACTGTTCCCATTAATGAAATTTTGTTCCCTTCGTGTCTAATTTTATTTATTTTTCTCCTTTTTAATTTTCTGAACAGCTTTCTTTCAACTGATCTTAATGATATGGCGTGCTTAAAGATTAATCAACCCAGTCTAGAAAGTCAATCAGGTTTGGAAATAATAACACATGAAATAAGAAGTGACGAGAGTGAATCGGAATACGACGATGATGAGGCCGTAGAAGAAATCGGTGAAGAATTAAGTCACTTCGAGGAAAAAAAATGATACTGAATCTGGGGAATGCAGATGACGTCAAAGAAACCAGAATAAGTATCCATATTGAACCCAATCTGAGGGAGGAATTGATCAAAACACTCATGGAGTTTAAAGATATTTTTGCATGGTCGTACGACGACATGCCAGGACTCAGCACTGATCTAGTGGTTCATAAATTACCCACTGATCCGACATGTCCTCCCGTCAAGCAAAAACTGCGGAAATTTAAGACTGAGGTGAGTGTAAAAATCAAGGAGGAAGTGACCAAGCAGTTGCAGGCGAAAGTCATTCGTGTCACTCGATACCCGAATGGTTGGCTAACGTAGTACCGGTGCCAAAGAAAGACGGAAAGATCAGAGTATGCGTGGACTACCGCAATCTCAACAAGGCGAGTCCTAAGGATAATTTCCCGCTTCCCAATATCCATATCCCGATTGATAATTGCGCCGGACGTGAAATCGGATCCTTTGTGGACTGCTACGCGGGATATCATCAGATCTTGATGGATGAAGAGGACACAGAAAAGACGACTTTTATCACACCGTGGGGGACTTATTGCTACCGAGTGATGCCGTTCGGTTTGAAGAATGCAAGGGCAACATATATGAGAGCGATGACTACGGTATTCCATGACATGATACACAAGGAAATTGAAGTGTACGTGGATGATGTGATCATAAAATCCAGACGTCAAGAAGACCACGTTGCCGACCTCAGGAAGTTCTTTCAAAGACTTCGAAGATATGATATCAAGCTCAATCCGGCCAAATGCGCATTCGGAGTTCCATCAGGAAAGTTGCTAGGATTCATCGTCAGCCGACGGGGCATCGAGTTGGACCCATCCAAAATTAAGTCCATTCAAGAGCTACCCCCGCCAAAGAATAAAACAGAGGTAATGAGCCTGTTGGGAAGGTTAAATTACATCAGTAGGTTTATTGCTCAGCTTACAGCAACCTGTGAACCCATATTCCGTCCGTTGAAGAAAGACGCTGCGATAGAATGGACGACAGAATGTCATGAAGCGTTTGACCAAATCAAAGGGTATCTGTCAAACCCACCCGTACTGGTTCCGCCTGAACCGGGTAGACCCCTGATTCTCTATCTAACGGTCTTGGAGAATTCGTTCGGCTGCGTGCTGGGGCAGCACGATCTTACTGGCAGAAAGGAACGGGCCATTTACTACCTCAATAAGAAGTTCACGGTCCACGAGGTTAAGTACACTCATTTGGAAAAGACATGTTGCGCCTTGACTTGGGTAGCCCAAAAGTTGAAACATTATTTGTCTTCTTACACCACCTACCTCATTTCGCGTTTGGATCCGTTGAAGTATATTTTCCAGAAACCTATGCCTACAGGGAGGTTAGCAAAATGTCAAATATTACTTACGGAGTTCGACATCATATACGTGACAAGGACGGCTATGAAAGCTCAAGCCCTAGCCGATCACTTAGCTGAGAATCCTGTCGATGACGGATACGAACCTTTGAGGACGTATTTTCCGGACGAAGAAGTACTGCAAATTGATGGGTTGGAATTAACCGGTGATCCAGGGTGGAAGCTTTTCTTCGACGGAGCGGCGAACGCAAAAGGAGTCGGAGTAGGGGATGTGCTTATCTCTGAAACAGGACATCATTATCCTATTACTGCTCAACTGCGTTTTCATTGTACCAATAATATGGCTGAGTACGAAGCATGTATCTTGGGGTTGCGATTAGCGGTGGACATGGATGTACAGGACGTCTTGGTCTTGGGGGACTCGGACCTTCTGGTACATCAGATTCAGGGAGAATGGGAAACCAGAGATTTAAAGCTTATCCCATATCGTCGGTGTTTGCATGATTTGACCAAACGCTTTCGATCGGTAGAGTTCAGGCACATCCCAAGGATGCATAATGAGGTTGCCGACGCGTTGGCTACTTTAGCGTCGATGCTACATCACCCGGACAAGGTTCGTGTCGATCCATTACATATTCAGATCTGGAATCAGCATGCTTATTGCAATATGATAGAGGAAGAGATGGATGGCGAGCCATGGTTTCATGACGTCAAAGAATACCTCGGGTTAGGAATATACCCAGAGCAAGCAACTGGAGATCAAAAGAGAGCTATTCGGCGATTGGCAAACGGATTTTTCCTTAGTGGAGGGGTGCTGTACAAAAGAACCCCAGATTTGGGATTGTTGAGATGTATAGATGCGAGCCAAGCCACAACAGTGATGACAGACATACACTCCGGAGTTTGTGGACCACACATGAGCGAATATGTATTGGCAAAGAAGATTCTTCGAGCAGGATATTATTGGCTCACTATGGAGCGGGATTGTATAAGTTTCGTGCGAAGATGCCATCAGTGTCAGATACACGGAGATTTGATTCATTCTCCGCCAACCGAGTTGCATACAATGTCAGCGCCATGGCCGTTTGTTGCATGGGGTATGGATGTTATTGGACCTATAGAACCTGCGGCTTCCAATGGTCATAGGTTCATTCTGGTAACGATCGACTATTTTACCAAGTGGGTGGAGGCCAAAACCTTCAAATCGGTAACCAAGAAGGCGGTGGTAGACTTCGTACATTCCCACATCATCTGTAGGTTTGGAATTCCAAAGATAATCATCACAGATAACGGTGCAAATCTTAACAGCGGATTGATGAAAGAGGTATGTCAACGGTTCAAGATTACACACCGAAATTCCACACCATATCGTCCCAAAGCAAATGGTGCGGTTGAGGCAGCAAACAAGAATATAAAGAAGATATTGAGGAAGATGGTAGAAGGGTCTAGGCAATGGCATGAAAAGTTACCATTCGCACTGTTAGGTTATCGCACTACCGTCCGGACTTCGGTAGGTGCAACTCCTTACTCGTTGGTGTACGGGACTGAAGCCGTAATACCAGCAGAAGTGGAAATCCCATCCCTCCGAATTGTCGCTGAAGCTGAGATTGACGATGATGAGTGGGTCAAAACCCGATTGGAGCAATTGAGCTTGATCGATGAAAAGAGATTGACAGCAGTATGTCATGGCCAGTTATATCAAAAGAGAATGGAGAGAGCATACAATAAGAAGGTACATCCCAGGAAATTTGAAGTGGGACAGCATGTGCTGAAGAGAGTTCTACCACATCAGGCCGAAGCAAAAGGCAAGTTCTCCCCAAATTGGCAGGGACCATTTGTTGTGACGAGAGTACTATCCAACGGCGCTCTATGTCTAACTGATATTGAAGGAAGGTGCACCGATATGGCTATCAATTCCGATGCAGTCAAGAGATATTACGTGTAATTCTTTAAGGTACTTGTCAACGTTTGGTTTCGTTTGTGTGTATTTGGCATTTTTCGGAGAATGAAATGACAGAGGCAATTTTTCTACTATCCAAACACTTTAACCCTTGTTTTCCTCTTTAAGCCTTAATTATTCTTTCATATACCCTCTTTTGGAATCCTCGAGGAAGATGTATAACAAAATAGAAAAGAAACGAAGAAAAGACATAAGAAAAAGTGAACTACGTTCGACCTAATTCCTCAAGAAGGATACGTAGGCGCCACACTGCTCGGTCATAGTAAAATAAAAATCAAAGATTCCCCAAGCAACAAAACTGGGGCAGAAGTCATGTTTCGTTTGAAAAGATAGTGAATTCCAAAAGTTGTAATGAGCTAACCGTTGAGGTTAAACCCCTTTTCTTTAGCCTCGCACGCAGAAACCACATTAAGAACCAAAAAGACCTCTCGATCAGTATTTGAGAAATGCCAAGTCATGCGAATGAAACTACGAATGACACTTCAATCCGCGACTGAATCTAGGACTCACAAGTTAAAAAGGGATAGCCCCTTTAGAGGAAATTCCTTGGATAATACCCCAACCCACCGCATGGAAAGAAAGCGAAATGAGAGAGTCTTAACGGTGAAAACCCTCGTGGGCACCTTAAAGCGAAGAAAGTTGAGAGAAATAAAATGAGAGAGTCTTACGGTGAAAACCTTTACAGCACCCTAAGGCGACGGGAGATCGAGAGAAACGAGAGAATCTCATTAGTGAAAACCCTTTGAAGGGCACTATGAGGTGACAAGGAAAGATAGTTACAAGGTGTCTGCATGAGACAAGGTTGGGACATTCGTTTGCTTCTGGCAAAACGCGGCCATCGGAAAGTGATTGAAATAAATAGACTGGGTAGATTAATCTCAAAGGCGCGGCATAACCATTGGATCGGTTACATATTCAGATAAGTTTTTCCCAGTTTTGAGTTCAGAAAAGTTTTCCCTTTCTTTTGTCATTCGCGGTCAGCAGTCTTTATCTATCATTTTTCTTTTCTTTTGTTTTCAAAAATTGACTTTTCAAAGCTTACTACCAAGTCTCCCAAAGCGGTACAATGAAGATGAATAGGCGTGGAACGAGGCAACAAGGCAAAAGTCGTTCCGATATTAAGGTTAGAACGACAGGTTGATTGAAAGGTTCACGGGACTATGGAGTACGATGGACACATATCACACATCCAGAAGACGATTTCTCACAACAGATCATCAACTAAAAGGGTCGGACGAAACCGAAGGTTGGAATAAAAGGAGAGATGAGGGACCATCTGCGGAAAGAGCATCATCCCCAGCAAGTGTCAACGTCGTCACCAAAAGTTCAAGGGAGGCCGAGCAGCTAAAAGAGAAAAGGAAAATGGCCCCCAACAAGAGTGGCACGACCACTCACTGCGTTTTGAAACTAACAATTTTTCTTTGATTTAAAGCAGGAAAAGGGGGTTCGTCGGCGGAAGAGCATGCCGCGTAGAAGGTCATCAAACTGGGGCAGAAAAATTTTCTCCCATTGCGAAAATTTTCTTGAAAACAAATACCCAGTGGATAAGGGTAACGAGATTTCGGGAAATACCAGTTCCGAGCAGAATGGTTTTGAGAAAGGCCGGACAACACGAGGGGGCGATCTTTGAGCCTGGTATCATCCCCAGCAGTCGTTGGAAAATGAAACACTAACTTCGAGATTTCCCCGGCAGCATTATATCCCATAAGTGTTTCAAGGAAGCAAAAGCGTGAGCCCCGGAGGAGATCTGGGAAGAAGGAAAAGGAAGAGGGTTCACCCGCCAGGGTAATCCTCAGTTAATGATATTTCAATCCTCGGCGAGTCCGAGAGAAAACGAAGGGTGAAGGAAATAGAAAAAGAAGAAATAAAGAATACTTCCCCAGCAGCATCATCTCCAGTAGGTGAGTAAACAGTTCCGAGGATATCTCCAGCAGCCAAAGGAAAAGTAACACGACCCAGGGGGAAAGCAATTCCAAGACAAGGTAATTCAGAAGAAAAGGTGGCCCAAGGGGGCGATGCAGGAAGAAGAAAAATGGTACAAAAAAGCAAAGGAAGGCGATAAGAATATGATGAAATTAATGAGCTGTGGTTGAAGTCAGGGAGCCCGCCTGAAGAATGGAGTGGCGATTTTATTTTGAAGTTGTAGTTGAAATCAGGGAGCCCGCCTGAAGAATGGAGTGGCGATTTATTTTAAAGTTGTAGTTGAAGTCAGGGAGCCCGCCTGAAGAATGGAGTGGCGATTTCATTTTTAAAGTTGTAGTTGAAGTCAGAGAGCCCGCCTGAAGAATGGAGTGGCGATTTTATTTTGAAGTTATAGTTGAAGTCGGGGAGCCCGCTTGAAGAATGGAGTGGCGATTTTATTCTGGAGTTGTAGTTGAAGTGTAAGGCCCTGTAAAATTTTTGTGCATTTCATTTTTAAAGTTGTAGTTGAAGTCAGAGAGCCCGCCTGAAGAATGGAGTGGCGATTTTATTTTGAAGTTATAGTTGAAGTCGGGGAGCCCGCTTGAAGAATGGAGTGGCGATTTTATTCTGGAGTTGTAGTTGAAGTGTAAGGCCCTGTAAAATTTTTGTGCATAAAACCTAGTAGATGTGGTGTCATGGTCCGAATGATGTGTTAGGAATGATGTGTAAGCTCGCCGCGGTTCGGACCCTTGGTAGTGATTTAAGTTTCAAAAATGTAGAGAATTAATCCCGCCTGAAGAATGGAGTGGCGATTTATTTTTGAATTTGGTTGAGAAAAGCGGTTGAATGTAACGGAAATCCCCAGCATGAATCCAAGTTCATAATCGGAAGGAAAGCAACAAGGATCGGAAAGATAGATTCAGACTTCGAAACAGAATAGTTCGAAGATCACAAGGAAGGGACCAATGGTCGGAGTTCGGCAATCAAGATAGACCAAAATAACAATCGTCGGAAGAGAAGAACAGCACATTGCTAAGCCAGCCTGACCAATCAATATCAACAACGGAGCTAGAAGCTCTCTTTAACCCATTTAAGCATTTCAAAATATGAAACAATAGTAATACTTATATCAACAGCGGGGAGACCAAGTCCCAAAATATACTAACTCCCATAGACCGAAGGGTCAAGAGTCATGAGCCTCTACTGAACGTAAGTGTATGAAGGTTTACAAAAATACCAAGTGCGGAAAGAAATGTCAATACAAAATCAAAAGATAGTAGGAAGGAATATCGGGTCATGCGGACTCGCGGCTACCTCGTATATCCCACGAGATGTCGCCTCGCACGACCTATCGGATCACTGCTCGAGAGGTACTGGATGCGCACACAAGGTGCAAGGGAGTAAAATGAGTATCGCCGGACTCGGTGGTAATAAATAAGGGTAAGACAGAGCGCAGATAAGAATTTCACGATAAAGCACTATGTAAAGCTATAATCGAATACCCGTCACAGAATCAACATTCACTGTACCGTACCAACAATTACTAATAAATAGCATAACAACTAGCGAGATGTAGCTAAATGCAATGCATGATATGACCACTACGGCGCGTAGCCGACTCCAATTTTAGGTACACGTGCTCACTGTGGGGGTTCGGACTCGGAGGGGCTCCTACCGCCAAGCACATCTCATAGAGATATTCTGCGGCGTGCGATCCGATCCAACATATATCTCGCCGCGGCGCGCAGGCCCGATCCACTACTAGTCGGCTAATATGCAAATACGGCCTCGCAGGCTCAAAAGTAGTTTTTGAAAACTCTTTTTATCATTTTTCAGTTGGAAAACAGTAATATCAAGTTCCGAAGATTGGAATTAGCATAATAACAGAAATAGTTGCGAACTAGTAGTAAACTAGCATGTCTATATGATAAGACAATGATAACGATCCTCGCGGGATCCAATAACTGGCTCACGGCCCACATGTATACTCAACCGTCCAAGAAGGAGGTTCAACGGCTCGAGATTAGCCAATAATACAGTATCAACAGGTCGGACTAATATATATATAGTCTCCAGTTCATGATCGACCCCGCACTCTCAAGAGTGCGCGTGTCTCGCCGCTATACAGTGTCACAAAGTGGTATACCGGGGTTTCGAACCCGCTGGTCATCACCCACATCTATTACTCACCTCAATACGGCGCGACGACTACTCCGCAATGCCCTTGCCACGGGAATCAAGCTCCGCACGCGTAGAATCTGATCAAATACAGTAAAAATACAACAAATTAGGCCAATGGGACGACACCCAATCAATACAACTCAATTTAAATCAAAATTCCCAAAGCAGGGCACTCAACCAGGCCTGCACCTATCAATTTAATATAAAAACCCCATACTTAGACAAGATTAAGTGGGGAAAACAGAGGAGATAATGGGCTGGGCAGAGAAGATGATGGGCTAGGTCTTTCTAGTAGTTTGAGGCATCTTAAGGGGTCTGTTTTTGGTTATAAGTAGGGAGAGATATACACAGACAGAGGAGGGACCTTAGACAGAGATTGAGAGAAAAAAAAATTGAGAGCATCAAGTTGGATACACTGAGAGAAACTCACACTCCCACACTTACACACTGGATAGTTACTGGAGAGATAGAGAGAAATTTGGCAATAAGGGAAAACACACTAAGACTCCCTGAAAAAACATAGAATATATTGAGTCCTACTATCCCATTAGGTTTTTCTTGGCAATTTCACTCGAGTGTGTAGTAAATTTTGCTAATTGTGGGTTTATCTCTGGTTTTTAAGTCTAGCTTCATTTACATCCATCGTTTGTTGGTTGTTGCTGCATGGTATTCATTTGAATCTAAGTCAACTATTGAAAGCAAATTTTGGGGAATTTGTTTGCTTGTTTGCTGATAGCTATAAAACTGCCCTGCTGTGGTTGTTGTTGTGCTCCTGCTGTTGCTGGTCGTGTCTTACTGCTGCTGTTGCTGACTGATCCTCATCACCTGTTGTTTTCAATTTGTTCCAGGTACATCTTTACTCCCCGGCAGCATGAAGTTTCAAACATCGCATTTATAAAATTATAAATCAAGTCTATTGAAGTTGCTGTTATGATAGATTGCTGCTGTTATTTTTTGCTATTTGTAGAGTTATAATGATAGATTTCTTAGATTTAACTCATGATAGTGCTGGATAGGTGTATTAAAAAAAATGCAAATTTGTATGTATATGATCATGTACTGGAGAAATCGCATCCCTAAGCCTGTTTGGATTTGACATGGCCTTAGAATGCCTTGAAAATCAGCAAGATCTAGACGGGCAAACTGTTGTATGATATAGTTAATACTAAACTGATTCTTGTCATATAACAATGGTTCATTTTATTTTGTGACTTTAGCTTTCCATAATTCTTTCCTTCTTTGGGTGAATTCGGTGCTTATTTGTTTAGGATTCTCCATTCAACAGGTTGTTGTGGTTGTTAAGAGTCAGTCGTGGGGTAATGGTGGAAGGATAAGCTACTAGTAATTAAACGGTTTAATTAGTAAGTTAAAAGGACATGAGCATGAACCTAGAGAAATCGCTTCACAAATTATGGCCCTCAAAAGTTTAGTTTAAACATCCTTTAAAATTAGAATCGAGGTATGCCATTAGATAAATTTTTTCATGGCCCTCGCAAAGTATAAACGCAAAATCACTTTAGGCGCGTAAGTTAATAATAATACCTTCCTAATCACGGGTGCGCATTTATGTGATCCAAATCTTACTCTCGGCGAAACTGAAATACATTAAAGTCACAGGCGTACTGGTTGCGGTGTGACTCGAAATGTGTTTTCGTGACGTCGTAATTCTTCAAAAATTAAAAGCGGAATATTAAAAGCACCTAATAAAAATATGTAAGGCAATCAGATAAAAGCAAAAAATTGCAGTTGAGCGACCGTGCTAAAACCACGGAATCCGGGAGTGCCTAACACCTTCTCCGGGTTAACGGAATTCCTTATCCAGGTTTCTAGTTTCGCAGACTATATTACAGAGTCATAAATTTCCTCGGTTCGGGATTAAACCGGTTTATTTTTCCAAGTGGCGACTCTGAATAATTAGATAATTTGATCCCGTTCCGATTGTCCTTTAAGTGGAAAAACTCCTTCACCGATTGTTATTATATCCCTTCTCGGGATGTAATATTAAACCGTGGCACATTTACATTTACTTTATGTGCGGAAAAAGGAGGTGTGGCACCAATTGCACCTAAAGAAAAGTGGGGGGTCACAAGTGAATAAAAAGGTGGAATAATGATTGGGTTTAGCATAAAGGTGAAATAAAAGGGAAGTGTATATTAAAAGTGCTTAGGGAGGTTAGTCACTATATCCAAATATATCTTACCCGTCCCTTAGCCTACATTACAACCTTTAAAGACCTCTTGATTTTTGATTGAATGGCTCGATTAGTAGAGTATTACACAAGGGGCAAGCTTATGGTGTGTCTGTATGACATGTGAATGCTCTTTGCTGAGAGTGAGTGAATTCTTTCTAGATATGATTCCTTGTTGTTGAATTTTATGTGTGTGAAACTGTAAGACCCCGTAAAATTTTTGTGCTTAAAAGTCTAGTAGCTGTGGTGCCATGGTCCGAATAATGTGTTAGGAATGCGTAGAATTCTTTGCGGCGAGGTTGCTCGCCGCAGTTCGGACCCTTGGTAGTGATTTATGTTTCAAAAATTTAAAGAAGCAATTTTTCCAAAAAGTGTCGATTTTGCGGTCAGGAGTGCGACCGCAGATCTGCTATGCGGACCGCATTCCTACCATAGAGCTTAACAGAATGTTTTAAAAAATGGTGTTGAAAATGCGGTCGATATGCGATCTCAGAATGGATTTGCGGATAGCAGATCTACCGTATAATTTCTTGAGGATTTTTGAGTGTCAAATCTGCGGTGCATTCTGCGACCGCAGATCAAGAATGCGGACCGCATTTTGGTCGCATTCTGTAACAGAACATATGAAAATTTTGAGGCAATTCTACGGTCCATTCTACGGACCGCATGTTGATTCTGCGATCGCAGATCCGACCACAGAATTGACTCGGCCCAGATTTTGGTAAATTTTTTACCCGACCCCTTTTTTAATAAAACACTTTCAAGCTTTATTTTTCTCACATTTTCTTACTAAAACTATAGAGAGGAGAGATGGGTTTTAGAGAGAGAAGTCTATTATCTTCAAGAATTGGTCCAAACATTTAGCCCAAAGGATCATAGGGAAAAGATTCATCTTCCCCAAATCTTTACAAGGTAAAAACCATAACTATTTTCTCTGATTTTAAGTTTTAAAATGGGTAAAGAAAGGTTTGCATATAATAGCTTTTGAAAATAGAATTTAACACTCATGCATGATTATTGAACTTGATTTTTAGTAAAAAGGAAGTGAATAGACGTAAGAGTCTGCAAAAACAAGGTCGGCAAAGATAGGATAACTTGGGTAAGCATAAAGTAGGAGGTTAAAGTAAGAAAACCCGACACCAGGTATGTATGGTTAATTTTGATTCTTGTAAAATCGCCCAGATGTGTGAAATTTGTTTTGGCATGTGTTAATTTGAGAGATTGTATGTAATTCTTTGATTTCATTGTTGGGTATTCAATTGATGTTGAACTACATATGGTGTGGCATGAAATATGAATTGAAAGATAACAAGGGAACTAGAATTGGTAAAGAACTGAGAACAATTGTTGTGGTGGCATATATGGTTTCTTATGGAAAGGGATGAAACACTTGAATTGTGGTAAATTGTTGAACATACTTGTGTGGGTACTCTCGAATATGGAAATATGGTAACTTGGTTGTGATATCAGTTTGAAAAAGTATTTGAGAATATGAACCGAATTGTAAGTTGCTTATTTGAACTTGTTGTAATTTTGTGTAGTGCCTTATTTGCTGTTTGTGATTGTTGTGATTGAAACTGTACGGTGGGATCGGGTTGCGCGCCGCAACACGAAGTAATAAGGTGTAGGTTGGGGTGATAAGGGTGACCGAGGTAATAAGGGTGGATGAGGTAATAAGGATGGAAAGCGATCAAAATCGCTATTGAAATTGATATAAAATCATTGATCTGAAATTGTGAAAGGAGACAGCAGGAGAGTTTGCAACCTGTGGGGCACTGATTGCCGCTTTGTTTGGCTACTTGTGTTTTAAGTGATTGATTGGTAGTTGTTCTCCTTGTTGATCATAAAACGTGTTTTGTGTTGAGAATTATTTGAAATGAGAAAAATGTGGAAAACATGGTTGGCTGGCTTAATTGATTCTTGGTGTAATTTATTGGTTGTCTTGTCATCATGATTACTTGTTTAATGGCTTGAGTTTATTTGGGACAAAGTTTGTCCATACATACCAGTACAATTCTAGTGTACTGACGTCCCTTTTGCCGGGGACGCTACATTCGTGTTATGATTGTAGGTGGATCGATAGCAGGCACTTCAGCTCATCGGCAGTAGTATCCTTCTCCTTCCACTGCCCGTTTTGGTGAGCCATTTCTTCCTCGGGGCCCTGTGTGGCTCATGCCACTTTTGTTTTAGATTTCATTTTGGTTTTTGTAAGGTGTAGCCGGAGCCTTGTTACCGGCAAGTATTGTATCCCCTTTTGTATCCTAGAGGCTCCGTAGACATGTAAACTATGGGATTGTGGCCTATGTATATATATATGTCGGGCGTTGTGAATGTAAATTATAAACTTGTTAGTAAATCAATCGTATGGTTGTGTTTGTACATTGTGAAATCAGTTATAATTGGTAAGATATTCGGTTCATGAGAAATAATCAATATAGGGGTAACGCGTGGGATAGAAAGGCACCCATGTCCGCTTGACTGGGGCTACCCGGTCAGGCGCCGGTCATGTCCCTCGATTTGGGGCGTGATAGAAACTTCTCTCATATTTTGTTATTGCGAGGGCATGTGACTCATGAAGAAAAAGCGAGTCTTCACTTCTGTTAGAGTAATTAGAGTGAGCATTATTGTGTCTTGGCATGAGAGTATGCATTTGAGTAAGGATTATTGCACTGCTTAGTTTAATTATTGATAATAGCTAGTGTGACAAATATTGGGGCAATGCATTGAAAAGTTAGGTCTAGAAGTGTGATTTAATTTGCTCGAGGACGAGCAAAGGTTTAAGTGTGGGATGTTGATATAATAGGTAAAATTGACTATAATCACGCCTTATATAATCACCTTCTCATGTTGTTCTGATGATATATATGATAACAAAATACTCTTATTAGTGTTTTTCATGATTTGTAGGTGATAAATGGCTAAGGAAGTCTAAGGAGTAGTTTTGGAGTCAAAAATGGAGAAAAGACGCCAAATATGCAAATTCCCATTGAAGCCACGACCATACCAGCCCTTAAGATTCAGAGGGACTGTTTGGCCGTGGTTTTACAGCGACCGTAGTAGAACTGTGGTGGAAGCCTGTTGCAGAACCTGTGAAGATTCAGAGAGGTTGATTGGCCGCGGTTCTACCGCGGCAGAACCGCGACAGAACCGCGACAAGCGTCGAAACTTGAGGGGCCAAAGTGTCAAACATGGGATTTTTAGACCTAAACTCTATTTAAAACATTAGAATTCGCCCAAAGGAGGCATGTAATGATTTTTAGAGTTCTTTTGCAAGGGAAACTATTGTGAGAGATTTCCAAACATCTTTCTTCTTTTCTTTTGAATTTTTATGATAAATTCTATTCTAGTTTATGTTTTCATAGCCATGAGTAGCTAAATTCTTGTCTAAGGTTTTGATGGAACCTATTGGGTGATGAACTTCTGGTTTATGTGAATACAAATTGTTAGTTTAATCTTTATTTGTTCAACTTCGTGTTTGTTGTAGTTAATTGGTAGGATCCTCAATTAGCTGTACCTATTTAGTATGCATAACTTGAAAAAGAGTGCATATTTAGGTTATTGTTGAACAATATCACCCCTAGATTATTAGAGGAATTTATAATTGCGGGTTTAAAGGTGGGATTAGGAATAACGAAGCCTTGGGTGTAATCTTAAGTGAATTGTGCTAATTAAAGTAAGCTAGTGTATTTCGGGAAAGTGCAATAGTACATTACTGTGATTACTCGGGAGAGATTTACGGTAAGACTAGCGTTCATGATTAATAGAGATGTGTGGTAAATTTGTATGAGCATAAATAGAAGGGATTGCGTCAATAGAGGAAATCATTGCCTTAGTTCTTTCTCATTATTGTTTACAACGTACTTAGTTTATTTTACAGTTAATTAGTTATTTAAAAAAGTAGTTATTAAGGAACACTCAACTGAGATTTGAATATCTGGGAAGCTGATTTTGAAGAGTTAGTGAGTCTGAAGATAGTGGTTGATAGGTTAACTTTCTGTGGATTCGACCCCGAGTGTAATACTTGGGTTATATTTGCAGCGTCCGCATAGTCCTTTTTATAAGGCATAGTTGGGCGTGATCAACGAGGTTCAAAGAAAGTAAAATGACCGGTCAGGTCGTAAAAGTTAAGGTTTTATCCCACTGGATTTTCCTCACAAGGTTTTTAACGAGGCAGCGAATAATGCGTATCACAAGATATGTGTACTCTTTTTCCTTCACTAAATTTTTTTCCCATAAGGTTTTTTCTTAGTTTGATTTTAATGAGACGCGTTATCTATGGACATTTAAAGGAGAGTGTTATAAATAATTATCAAATAATGGATCCGTAACTCATAAAGGAGTAATACCCGGTAACTCACATACCTCTATAACCTCCTCATGATCTCAAATGTGTAATGTCATGTTTATGACATTCTCTTATATACCTCTATATAATATTATAAATAGGGGATGAGAAGTAATATCGTACACACTTAAAAACACTTGGAAAACACTTGATGAAATATAAAAGTTCTCTCTTTTCTCTCTACATCTTTTGTCTATATTCATGTTTTATAACACTACTTTGAGCTTAGTTTCTTAACTGTGTAAAAGTAAAATTATTATTATTTATTTATTTATTTATTTATTTTCTCAATATCCTACAAGATGCGGCGTTAGGTGGGACAACATTACACAAAGGTTGATGTTTTAACAAACGACAAAAGCAAAAAAAATCCGAGGATAATATAACAATCTGAATTTGTTACCAATCTCAACTCAATTTGTTTGCCCGAAAACAACAGAAACAAAGGATGAAGCTAAAAAATAGCATAACTCTACTTGTTGCTTTGTTCTTCTTACAGTTGCTTAGAATCTCAAAGGGAATCTCAAATTCTCAGCTTCTTCAGCAAATCAGTTCACAGAACAACAAATACTTGACCAAAGAAGAACACTGGTTCAATCAGACTCTTGATCACTTTTCTCCTTACGTAATTTTCCTCTTTTTATATATATATATATTTGTTTATTTATAGCTTTGGCACAGAGAACTCTTTTTTGGATTCTATTTTTGTTCTTTGAAAAATAGTGTGTTAATTGCTTTGGATGATGAAATTGTCGTTTTTGCTGTAACAAGAATTTATGCTTTCCTACTGCCTGGGGTGGGTGGGTGGGATGGGGGTGGGGCGGGGATGGTCTGAGAGGCACCAACCTCAAAATTTTGTTTCTTGTATTACCTTGGAAAAATCTCTTGTTATAGCTTTTACTGAAATTTTGGGAGAATATAGATGGGAAAATTATGTTTTTACGTTGCAAGTATGTAGAAAAATGGTTTTATAGGATCCTGAGTATTTCTTTGTCGTAACTGCTGTGGTTATGCTTTCATTGAGCCGGGGGTCTATTGGAAACAACCTCTCTTGTGGGATTAAATTGTTGTTGAACCTGGAAAAAACATTAATCTTGCCCCTGTATGTTTCTATTATCATGAAGATTTTTGATGCATTGAGATAACTATATCAACGTGAGAATGAAAGGAATCCATCCAATACAATTGAATATTAAGAGAAATATGTGCTACTAGGAAAAGTATAGCACTATGAAAGTAAAAGCTTGTAGGATTTAAGAGTCCAATAAATGGATCAACAGGCAGTCAAGATAAAGATGGATCAAGCATTAGCATTGGCCATTGTATTAACTTGTTGCTGCTATTTTATAGGATCATCGTACATTTGGACAGAGGTACTATGAGTTTCTTGACTATTTCCGAATTCCTGATGGACCCATATTTTTGAAAATTTGTGGAGAATCTGCTTGCAATGGGATACCGAATGATTACCTCAGTGTAAGTTGTAATCCTTTCTGCTGATACTCTATTCTATTCGTGAATGCATTCTTATAATTCTTGTTTCGTCTTTTTACTTTATTTATCAAGACAGTCAAGACTTTTTATGCCGCTTCCCCTCTTTTTCTCCGGTGCCCAACTCGCTTTCAATCTCCCCTTTTGCCATGGGTGGGGTAACATGGTGGTAGGAATTGGAGAAGGAAATGGGAAAGAAATTGATCTTTCATTTTTTGTGACCTAGGTTCGGTTACCGGCATCATTTGAAGGAGTGGTTGAGCTTTATAACTATTATATCTGGTTCCACACGCATTGCAATCGTGGTTTATATGCTTTAGGATCGTTTTAGCACTACTAAAGTTGGTCAAATGTTTTGTGTGGGTTTTAATTCAAGTATCTCAGTTGCTATCTATTTGAATCTGCTGTCATACTTTATTTAGTTAAAAAGATCAATAAGTGGCAAAGTACAAGTTTTACGTTACTGATAAATTAAAAAATTAGGAATTCTTACTAACTGATACTGTCATGATCATAGTTTTTATAACTAAGGTAAGGTCTTAAGATGCTCGTATCATATTGCTAGTACAAGTACTCCTATTCCACGTCGTTCCGGTGTGAATAATACATGATTTCCCACATAAGTTACGTGGAATGTGATTTTATTTATTTGAGAAACAACAATGGTAATCAAACACCCAGGTAACAATGCGGATTTTATACTGAGATTATTTTAAGCCAAATAACCTCGGCAATGAGTTACAGCTTTTAGTATTATGGTTTGCTGACACAAAACAAACACATAGGTACATGCTTTGGCTGTGACAATGACTTATCATTTGGAGTCATGGAAGGCTAAAACCACTGACTTCTACTTCTGAACCTTGCATGTTTAACAGGTTTTGGCGAAGAAGTTTGGAGCTGCTGTCGTTACTCTTGAGCATCGCTATTACGGGAAGAGTTCACCCTTCAAATCCTTGACAACTGGGAATCTGAAATATCTGTCATCAAAACAGGCACTTTTTGACTTGGCAGCTTTCAGGAATGTCTATCAGGTTGGTTGCATCTCAATTATATATCCTCTATCTATTGTAATTTTGTGTCAATCCAAAGCATGTCACTTCTTATAATCTAGCTCGATATCTCGAGAGATTAGGGTAAACCAACCACCATTTAGTTGCACTATAGGTAACATGTCTTGGATTGTAGCACTTGGCCCAGAACTAATTTAAAATCTGACAACCCATATTTTAGGTGGGTAGTCTGCTTCTAGTTCGTCAATGCATAAATGTCAATACTACCAAGACGAAAAATAAATAATGATAGGAAAACATGAAATGATGAGCCTTTGATTCAGGTATGCAATAAAATAAGTCCTATGTCACATCAATGATTTAGTTTTCCACTTCTCAGTTCCCCTTCTTTCCCTTTTGCATGATGATTGTTCAGCGGATATAGTTCTTATATGCTACAGGAGTCCTTGAACGTGAAGCTCAACAGATCCAATGTTGAAAACCCGTGGTTTTTCTTTGGTATTTCATACTCAGGAGCCCTTAGTGCATGGTTTCGCCTGAAGTTTCCTCACCTGACTTGTGGAAGCCTTGCAAGCTCTGCTGTAGTTCAAGCAGTTTACAGCTTCTCAGATTTTGACAAGCAGGTAAAACTTGTGCCACTTTGGTTGTTAATATTTATGGTAGTTTTCTTCGCATCAGAAAAAAAAATGGTAATGCAAAGGAAAGCTCTTTGGATGTTCTTCCTTTTGTAATTTTTATCTTTCTTTAGGATTGTAAAACATTGTGGTTTTTAGTTTACTTTTGTTTTTTATTTCGATTTTAGAAACATTATCTGAGTTTAGATATGGTTTTGGAAGAAGTAACTGTGTGCGTAAACTTAATTGCTTGTAGAAAATTAGCCTTTTGGTAACAGTTGTTTTGTTTTCCTGAACGAACAGGCTTAGTCCTTCTATTGTCTTAGAATATTAGTTAAATAATTACTAGTAGTACTAATAAAAGGGAGAGACAAAAGTTGGGAAAAATAAAAAACACAAGCTGTCCTCAATCATCAAAGAAGGAAGATGATCATCTGGGAATGCCTCTAACTCCTATAGTATTACAAGAGAATAAATCCCAAAGGAAAAAAAAGCTTACAAGAGAACAGGCCTGAACACTGTGAAATTGAGACAATGTGACCAAGAATGTTGTCTGTTTGTGGCTCTCTTTTGAATTTGTTGGACACAGTTTCTAGAGGATCTGTGTATTTGACTCCTGGTCTTCCTACTGTAGGTTGGCGAATCTGCTGGTCCAGAATGTAAAGCAGTATTGCAAGAAATTACTCAACTAGTAGAAACAAGGCTTGCGTCAAATCGCAAGGACCTTAAAGCGTTGTTTGGTGCTGATGAGGTATTATTGGTTGTTCTTTGTTTGTGTGATTTCTTTACCTTCCTCTCAGAGAGTTTCTGACATTGTGACCTCAATCATCTAGAGCAGCATATTGCTTATCATATCTGTGGTAACTCTGGATACTAATTAAGTATAATATTCAATTGTTCTTTCCATTTTTTTCTAGTAGTAGTCTATAATAGTATACCCATTAATGCTTACGGAAACATATCAGTGATGATATATGCAGTAATATGGGCTGCTGAAGTCCATCAGATTTATGCTTTATTGGTAGAGTTTTAAAGTTCAAACCAATTAATCCTTGACATAGGTTAAATGGGCAATGGTGGATGCTGCCAACCCCGTAGCTTTATGCTCTCAAGAGACTTTGAATTGATGTAATCTGACCAAATAGTAATAAACATGTTACTTCATGTTCTCAATCATGGAGAGGATGCATCGATATTGTTGCTCTCTTTTATAAGTCTGATACACAGAAACTTTAATTTTCTTTCAGCTGAGGATTGATGGCGACTTCCTGTACTTTCTCGCAGACGCTGCAGTTACAGCGGTATGTATGAGACATTCATAAGATATCTTCTATTGAACTAGTTTGTTATTTTCCTAATTGAAAGTTTTTGATGTTTTAGTTTCAATATGGAAGTCCAGACAAATTATGCATCCCACTACTTGAAGCAAAGAAGTCTGGGGAAGATTTAGTGGTATGGTTTCATTTGTTGCCTTACATTACTTTTGGAGTGTAACCCCCCCCCCCCCCCCCCCAAAAGCTTCCCCCTTCCCCTGTCCCCACGAGGTTGAGATTAGAGACATATTACCTTCGGGAGCTTGTCAGAAATGCCACGAAGAGAATTTCTTCAGTATCACGTACATAAGTGTTCAGAGAAGATACCCATATTTATATAAATATTCCTTTTCTCTTTTCTTAGAACCAGTAAGTAGTTAACAAAAAAATTAGTAGTTACAACAACGACAACAACTACCCAGTATAGTCCCACAAAGTGGGGTCTGGGGAGGGTAATATATAGACAGGCCTTACCCCTACCCGAAAGGGCAGAGAGGCTGTTTCCAATCGACCATTGGCTCAGGGACAGAAAAGAAAAGCAAGAACAATAACAAAAACACAAACAAAAGAGCATTAGTAACTGCAGTAGAAATCGTGTAAATAAATATCTAAACATAAGAACCATAAATAAAATAGCATGCAATAATATCGAATAGTAACTACGCTAAATAACTACCATAAGAGGCCACAATCCAATACATGAATTGTCTATGGAGAGCCCTACCAAGTCCTACCCAACCTCGGGAAAGGAGTACGAAAATTCTTGAAACCCTATCCTACAACCCTTATACTAGACCTCCAGACTTTCCTATCAAGGGCCATGTCCTCGGAAATTCGCATACTAGCCATGTCCTGCCTAATCACCTCTCCAATGCCTGTTAGGTCTCCCTCTCCCTCGCCTCACGCCGACCACCTCCAGCCGCTCACAACTCCTCACCGGGGCATCAGGGCTTCTCCTCCGCACATGTCTGAACCACCTGAGCCTCGCTTGTCGCATCTTCTCATCCACTGGGGCCACCCTCAGGGGCGGATCTAGGGTGTAGTTACCGGGTTCCCGGGAACCCAGTAACTTTTGCGTAGACTCTGTATTTTTGTTAAAACAAAATTATGAAATATCTATAAATATCTATTTGGGAACCCAGTAATTATTGTATATTAATTTAAAATTGCGACAGGAACCCATAAACTTAAAATCCTGGATCCGCCTCTGGCCACCTTCACCTTCTCTCTAATAACTTCATTCTTAATCTTATCTAACCTGGTGAGCCCGCACATTCACCTGAGCATTCTCATCTCCGTAACCTTCATCTTCTGAACATGAGAGTTCTTCACCGGCCAACACTCCGCCATATACAACATGGCAGGTTTAACCACAGCTCTATATATTTTCCGCTTGAGTTTCTGTGGCACTTTCTTGTCACACAGGACTCCTGATGCAAGCCTCCACTTCGACCACCCCGCTCCTATACGATGAGTGACATCCACGTCTATTTCTCCGTCCCCCTGAATCACCGATATCTGAAACTGTCCCTCTTGGCGATGACATGAGATCCAAGCTTGACGTCCCTGCCTACTTCGCTCGGCTCGGCGCTAAACTTGCACTCCGGGTATTCTGTCTTAGACCTGCTTAGTTTGAAACCCTTAGACTCGAGAGTCTGTCTTCATACCTCTAGCCTTTCGTTAACACCGAACCTCGTCTCGTCTATCAAGACTATGTCATCAGCAAATAACATACACCAAGGCACATCCCCTTGAATATGTCGAGTTAGGGCATTCACTACCAAGGCAAACAAGAGAGGGCTAAGCGCCGATCTTTGATGGAGTCCCATAACCACCGGGAAATGGTCTGAGTCGTCACCCACCGTTCTAACCCTAGGCCTAGCTCCATCGTACATGTCCTTGATTACTCTGATGTAGGCTTCCGGCACGCTCTTCGCCTCTAGGTACCTCCATAACACCTCCCTAGGGTCCTTGTCGTACGCCTTCTCCAAGACTATAAACACCATGTGCAGGTACCGAAGAATAATTTTCAAGCTGCACTTCGCTAGAATGTATATATTCTATATTCAGAAACAACATAAGTAGATATTCCCATGGATGTTTATGTTCAATAGGTAGTTCTGAAAAATCTCAAGTTCTCTACGTCAAAATTTTCCTTATCGATAGCTTTCCAGGAAGCTCTCTACACTTAAATGAGGAATTCAGCTTAATTCCAACTGCATAATATGTGACCACTGACTAGAACATCATGTTAAAAGATCCAATCACCCAGAAATAAAAATAAAAAGAATTCATGTTGTGGAAGACTTCAAATCCTCTGTTATGGTCCCTAATTTTGGATCGAGTCGCTAGACGATTAACAGGAAAGTCAGGCCCAACACGAAGGTCTAAGCCCTTGTTCTTGTTCCTAGACTTGCCTATGGTTGCTGGATTTGAGAAAAGTTCCAAATCTCTGTGTCTTGAAGAAATTCAACCTCTTTTTATTAATAAGCGTCAACTCTCTTAAATAGAGGTTACAAAGCAAGAGTCCTAACAAATAAGAAATCGCAAGAATCCTAATTCAGAAAAGAGTCCTAACTAAAAGAGATAACAAGAGTTCTAAATCACTAATGGAAGTTTTATTCAAAGCTGACAAAATAATTCAGAAAATATCAATCATTATCTATCCTATTAATTCTTGCGTCTAGTAAATTTTCTGCCAACAAATGTATCCATAACATTACTCCCTTCCCGGAGGAAAAGCTTGTCCTCAAGCTTAAAGTCTGGAAAGGCTGATTTGAAATGATCCACATTCTCTCAAGTGGAATCCTCAACAGAGAAACCACACCACTGAACCAAAAGTTCCCAATTACCACGATTCAGACGGGAGCGAAGCACAGAGCAAGGGGTAGGAACAATGCGTCCTTCTTTAATTGCTGGAAGAGTAGGTAGAGTTGCAGTTAGCTCACCCTTGAATGGCTTAAGAAGTGACACATGAAACACATCATAAAGCTTGCAACCTGCAGATAGATCAAGCTGATAAGCTACAGATCCTATGCGCCTCAAAACTGCAAAAAGGCCATAAAATTTTGGAGCAAGTTTATGATAGACACGGCTAGCCAGAGTTTTTTGGCGATATGGATGTAAACGTAACCATACATACGATCCCGGAGAGAATTCCACATCACGATGTCCTTTATCATAAACAGTCTTCATTTTATGTTGCGTTTGTTGGAGCTTGGCTCGAATATCCTGTAAGACAACATTGCAGACTATTAATGCTCGGTCAACAGCAACTACTCGAGAAGAACCAGCCATGTAGGATTGCAATCTGGGAGGTTCACGGCCATAAACAACTTGAGATGGAGATGTGTGAAGTGCTGAATGGAAAGAAGTGTTATAGCAAACTTCAGCCCATGGAATCCATTCTACCCATTTTGTAGGACGATCACCCACCAAGCATAGCAAATACATCTCGATTGTGTGATTAACAACGTCAGTTTGGTCGTCAGATGAAAAATTAAATTTAGTCCCACATAAATGAAATAATTTTTTCTAGAACGTACTAGTGAAGAGGGGATCTCGATCACTAACAATTGATTGTGGGATACCATGCAAACGAACAACATTCTCAAAGAAAATTCTTGCGACAGATGGCGCATTATATGGATGAGCAAGAGGAGAGGAATAAAATGTGCATATTTAGAGAACCTGTCTACAACCACCAATAATACTGTTTTACCTTATGATTTTGGCAGCCCATCAATAAAATCCATGGAGATATCCGACCAAATTTGATTAGGTAGTTGTAAAGGTTGTAACAGTCCTTTAACAGCCTTATTACGTTGGCAAACTGAACAAGCAGCAATATAATCCTTGATAGCTCATAGTTGGCCAATAAAAATCCTTGCGAATACGTTGCATGGTCTTCGGAACACCTTCATGTGTGCTATCATGAAACCCGGACAAGACAGAAGCTACCAATGGTGAATTTGGCAAGAGATAAACCTTGTCCCTAAAGAACAACAATCCATCTCGAAATACCCAATCTACATCCATCTCTCCCTGTTCAATTTTAGCTTGAAGTTCTTGAAGTATTGGTGACTGCTTGACTTCTGCCCGGGCTTCATCAAATATCAAAACCTGAGGATGGGAAATAGCAAATAAAATATTTTCAATCCCTTCTCGTCGTGATAATGCATCTGCAACAGTATTCAAGCGCCCGGCCTTGTATTCAACTCGAAAATCATACCCCATCAACTTGCTAAGCCAATGTTGTTGAGGAGAAATAGTAAGACGCTGATCTAACAAGTATTTAAGACTGTAATGATCAATTCGATTTAGAAAGGCTCGACCCAAAAGATAAGGTCTCCAATGTTGAACTGCATTTGTCAAGCCAATCAATTCACGTTCATAAGCCGCAAGTTTTAGGTTTCGATCAGCTAGTTTACGACTAAAAAAAGCAATTGGATGTCCCTACTGTTGAAGAACTGCTCCTATTCCATCACCTGAAGCATCACACTTAACAACAAATTCTTCTTCAAAATTTGGCAACTGTAATATTGGGGCAGCAACTAATGCCTTTTTAAGAGCTTCAAAAGAAGCAAGTGCATCATCATTCCACTGAAAAGAATGTCGCTTAAGCATACTTGTTAAGCGAGCAACAACCAGACCGAAATTCTGGATGAATTTACGGTAATATCCTACCAAGCCTAAGAATCCACGCAACGCTGTTGTTGATTGCGGTTGAGGCCAGTCCACCACGGCTTTGATCTTGTTGGGATCAGCTTAAACACCTGTGTTTGAAACTATGTGGCCCAGGTAAGCTACTTGTTTTTTCGCCAAACGAACATTTGGATTTTTTCAAACAAAGGCGATGAGCTTGCAGTAACTCAAAGATGGTTTGCATGTGCGACAAATGATCCTTCCAAGTCTTGCTATACACAAGGATGTCATCAAAAAATACAAGTACAAATTGACGTAGATATTTCCGGAATACCTCATTCATCAGTGCTTGAAAGGTAGAGGGCGCATTGGTCAATCTAAATGGCATGACAAGGAACTCAAAATGGCCATGGTGCGTTCTGAAAGCCGTTTTCTCAACATCCATAGAGTCCATGCGGACTTGATGGTAACCGGAGCGAAGATCAAGCTTGGTGAAAAATTGTGCCCCGTGCAATTCTTCAAGTAATTCATCCACTACTGGAATAGGGAATTTGTCTTTTACTGTTTTGGAATTAAGCTCCCTATAGTCCACATAAAGCGCCATGTTCCATCATGTTTTCGAACTAGCAGTACAGGTGATGAGAATGGAGAACGAATGGGTCGGATGATACCTTGATGAAGCATTTGATCGCACTGTTTCTCAATCTCATCTTCCTGGAAGTGAGGGTAGCGATAGGGTCAAACTACCATTGGATTCCTGGTAGTAAACAAATACGATGGTCACAGGACCGCATACGAGGCAGACCTGTAGGTTCTTGGAATATGTCATCAAATTCGGCCAATATCTTCTCAAGATCACCTTGCTTGGAATCCAGCGAAAGATGTAGGTTCGGTGGAATAGTTGTTGCTGTCCCTGTAAGGTGATCTGCCTTCCATTTACTTCAAAGATCATTATCATGATGTAAAATCCCACAAAATAGGCCCGAGTGTTTGCAGCCACTTGACACCTAGGACAATATCAAAACCTTCCAAAGGAATCACATAAAAATCAGCAATGAAAGAATGGGTAATTACAGAAAATTGCACTCCTTTGCAGATGCCCAAACCGGAGATTTTCTCGCCATTTGCCACTGATACATTGAGATTTGCCTGATGGATAGGCAAGCCTAAACGCTGGGTAGCAGTAGAGCTAATAAAATTGTGTGCGCTGCCCGAATCCACTAAGCTAAGCAACAGCTTCATATCAACTACAACTTGCAATTGCATCGTATTTGCATGTTGTTTGCCTGTGATAGCATGAAGTGAGATCGAAGGCTCTTCATTTTCCGTTGTTATATCCTCAGATTTTCCATCCTCTATTTCCAGCCAAAATAATTTTTTGCACTGATGGCCTGGCAGCCTGCAACATAAGGATCATCGCAGTTGTAGCACAATCCTTTTGCACGCCGGGCAGCCATCTCGGTGCGAGTCAACCTTTTCACAAAAGGATACGAAGAAGCAGTAGTTTTACCACTTGGAGTCATTGCTGTACTGGCAACCTTAACACTGTCGTTTGAGGTTGAACCATAATCCCTTTGTGTTGCAGAAGAAATTTGTATTGTCTTCTCAAATGCTTTTGCCAGAGTCATTGCTTGCACTAAGATGGATTATGCATTTCAACATCAAGACGAATTGAATCAACTAACTATGCTGTAAACATATCAACTTGTTGGTCTATACGCACAGATGAAGCACGAGCCAACCGGTTTTGGAAGTTTCTATGATATTCTTCCACCGAACTAGTTTGTTTCAAGTTGATCAACTCTCCTAATGGGTTACTTTTCATTGGTGGGCCAAACCGAAGGGTACAATATTCTTTGAACACACCCCACGTCAAATTGGGTTCCTCCAGTTCTAGCTGATAAACCCATAATTGGGCCTCCCCGACCATGTGCAAAGAAGCTAACCCTACTTTTTCTTGGTGGCAGTACGCTGGTTAGCAAAACATTTCTCACAACGGTGAAGCCAAATAAGAGGATCTTCAGTTCTATCATAAGTAGGAAAGTCTAATTTAGTGTATCTGGGTACTATACCTCTTCCTCCGATGTTGTCATCAATACCAGAATTGACGTTGTTTCTTCTCCCTAGATGAAGATCTTAATGTTCACCTGCATTATTGGTTCAATGGGCAGCAGCAACACTATTATCTCAAACTTCAACTCCCTTCATACACGTCGCGGTGCGGATTAAGGCTTCAATCTGTTGCGATTGCTGGAACTTGGCGTCTGTCCTCGCTTCTGAAGCTGCTACTTTTGCTTCAGCTTCAGCTTGGGCTTCCTGGAAAAGATTTCGCAACTTTGCTTCTACAGATTTTTCGTCCATCGTGACAAGCTCTGATACCAAATTGTTATGGTCGCTAATTTTGTATCGAGTCGCTGGACGATTAACAGGAAAGTCAGGCCAACACGAAGGTCTAAGCCCTTGTTCTTGTTCCTAGACTTGCTTATAGTTGCTGGATTTGCAATTCAATCAGGGAATTGCACACCTACACCTGTGAACTTGTTTGGGAAAAGTTCCAAATATCTGTAACTTGAAGAAATTCAACCTCCTTTTATTAATAAGCGTCAACCCTCTTAAATAGAGGTTACAAAGCAAGAGTCCTAACAAATAAGAAATAGGAAGAATCCTAACTCAGAAAAGAGTCCTAACTAAAAGAGATAACAAGAGTTCTAAATCACCAAGGGAAGTTTTATTCAAAGCTGACAAAATAATTCAGAAAATATCAATCATTATCTATCCTATTAATTCTTGCGTCTAGTAAAGTTTCTGCCAACAAATGCATCCATAACATCCTCTCTGCTTCTTTAATCGTTTATTGTATTTCTTTTTTGCAGAATGCATATGCCACTTATGTAAAGGAGTATTATATTAAGACTTTGGGGGTCAGCGTGAAAACATACAATCAGGAAAATCTGAAGAACACTGCTGTAAATGGTGATACTTCTGATCGCTTGTGGTGGTTCCAGGTCTGCACAGAAGTTGCATATTTTCAGGTTGCACCCTCGAATGATAGCATTCGCTCTTCTAAGGTTGATACCAGGCACGTGTCTTACTCTTGGAAGTATTTTAGCCCTATTTCTTTGATTTGTTCAACTGAGGTATTTCCACTTGTTTAGTCACAAACCTTCTGGTGAACTGACTTCGTAATTCAATAATTCATCCGTGCAGATACCATTTGGATCTCTGCAGGAATGTCTTTGGAGCCGGTATCTATCCTGAAGTTGATGCAACTAACTTGTACTATGGAGGAACCAAAATTGCTGGTAACCATTCGATAGTTATTTCCAGCAGTCATCATTTCTCCTTTATGTTTCCTTATCTGATATATCTGTTAATAGGTTACCCTTGAGTTTATTTGAAAGAAAAAAAAGAAGGGAAAATCTGTTGTTGGCTCGGGTGCACTTAATAAGAGAATATTCATTACCTATGTTTTTTTATATGGTTCAGTCGGTTGACCTTTTTATTTTGCTTTGCTATAAACTTTAGGCAGCTAATCCATTTGCCCGGGATTACTTTATATGATCCAACATTCACAGCACAACCTGTAATTTTACATAGTAATGACATGACATCACTGTTGCCTTAAGTTTATCACTTGTGTTAATGATTAAAGAAAAGAAAATAATCACCTCAAGCCAACTGACGAGGGTGTGTGTGTTGGGGGTGGGGGATAAATACTTGATATAAATGGCTGTTATTAGAGCATGGTCAGTTTAATGGAAGGTCTATGTCTTGTCTCTGAAATTTTTAAAACCTTTGTTTTTTGGGGTTGATGACTTTCAGATTGGACTCGATATCTAACTGAATGCAATCTCTGGCATTTGGAATTTGTCCCTATACGAGTATCTGTCAATGGAATAGAATGTTTCTTTGACTTGTCTTTGTTTCCGTAGATATTCTGTCACGCCATTGACCCATTTGTCATGCCTAAAAAATGTTGGAGAGGGTGGGAACTCTAGTTGGATGAATAGACAATTTGTTTTTTCACTTTATCCTGCTTCAAATATGGAACAACTATGGAATTACAAATTTCATTATGTTACAATTTTGTTTTGGCAGGATCAAAGATTATCTTCACCAATGGATCACAGGACCCCTGGCGACATGCGTCCAAACAGACTTCTTCCCCTGAGAGTAAGTTTTAAGCTGCTCAGATAGTGAAATTTCATCCGTCTATTGTAAAACTAGATTGGTAGAATGTCGTATTCCAGGACAGATCCGTGACCTTAATGCTTGTTTGAATTCTTTTAAAGTAAAAAGGACCATGCGACCATTCAAAAATAAAATAAATGTGAAGAGTTAAATGTACCGTTCTTCATCCACAAGAAACATTTTTTAGCATAAAGTAAATTTGTTATAATCAGGTTTGGAATCTGTTGTCCTTATTCAAGATTCATCTGCTAGTGTGGTTCATAACTTAAATACATTTTCCTATAAACACGTCTGCGGCAATCGATAATTGATATGTCTGCTTCATGATCTTAAATATGATTTCTCTGTGAAGTGTTTGCTTGAATTCACTGTGATGGATCAGAAACAGGACCTTTTGCTAAAGTATTTTTAAAAATGACAAATGTTTTAGGCTAGAGTGCTCACTTTAAATTGTTATACTGCAAGTATTTTTTCTTTTTTCTGAGACATTGTTTCAACTTTCAGTGCCTTCTTACATAGTCTCTTGCCATAACTGTGGCCATGGAACCGACTTGCGGGGCTGCCCCCAGTCTCCTTTAGTCCCTGAAGGTATGCATATTTCCGATCTCAATGTTAACTGTTTAGATTTCACTGGTTTCGCATATCCTGTAGTACGCTGGACATGAGTATTCTTACGTCAAACCCCATACTTCCCTTTTCTTTGCTTGCAGTACTTCTATCTAATCTTACTTAATTTTGTCTCTTTGGTCACTGCTGCAAATTGGACAATTATCTGAATATAGCCAGTCCCCATATATGATAAGGACATCAACCGAGGGTCTATTTGAAACACCCTCTCTAGCTTCACTAGGTAGGGGTAAGGTCTGCGTAACCCCAGACCCCACATGTGGGAATATACTGGCTATGTTGTTGTTGTACTTCGATCACACAAAGTTTGCCAGCATGGGTGTCTCAATTGTTCTTCTACTTGTCTTAGGCATGATGTTTTGTATAGTTCCCTCTTTTGAAGCAATTTGAACCGTGATGCATTTCATGACAATAATTTCATATCACAGGTGACGCGAAAAACTGCAGTTCCCCTGATGCAGTTCGGAAAGTAAGGGAAAAGATTGTTGAATATATAGATTTGTGGCTGTCCCAGTGCCAGGTTTCAGGTAGGAGTTGGATGTGAAAACATCATCTCACAGCTATACACATAGAAGTATACTTTTATGTCCTTTAACTGACCACTAAATTATGTATCTCGTCGTGGACAGATGTATAGTTTGCCCATCCATGAACGATGTCATCTGTATGAATTGATCTCGTGTACTATGGCTTGCTAATAAACATGTGCAATTCTTCTTCTTAAGTTCCGTTCTTTGGAACTCTTACATTTTGTAATGTTGTGTTAGCACAACTATGGCTCACAGTTTGACCATGATTGGGAAAAATATCGGTCAGACATCAGTTTTACAAGGTTGGTAAAAGCCGAATCGGGTGGAGTTACGTGACATCATAGCAGTTGTTGTTGTTGGAAAACTTTGATTTTAACATATATATAAGCAGGGATCTGTGTCAGATGACATGTATACTGGGAAATTTCTTTATAATGGCCAGTATTTGAAATGATAAATGTAGCCCTCTTAGTACCAAAGGTGACCGGGATCCATTTCACAATTCTTTAACTATGAACCAGTTCTGATGGGCTATGGCATATGACTATGAAACGTGCTATAGGTTCATCAAGTTCAAGTTGAGACGTAGCCTCTAATTCAGATTGTCCACCAGACAAAAACCGTATATTAAACCATGAAATTTTTCAGTAGTAAGGTTCTTGAACGTGTTGAAGAAGTTAAAGGTATAGCAGGATTTCAAGAATCACCGAGGGGTGTGGTGGGATTATTGAGGTCATGTCTCTTAATTATAGATCTATAATTCGAGCCTTGAGAAAAAAAAATTCCTAGTATGAAGCATTAATTGCCCCCTCCCCCCAACCCCCCAACCACACACAAAATGGGCTTACCAGTGTAATTTTAGATTAGTTGGATGATGCCAAAAAAAAAGAAAAAACAAAAATACTTGTTAGATTTCAAGAACCACCAAGGGCGTTGATGGAATGGTTGACATCATTTTCCTTAACTAAAGGTCCTTGGTTTGAGTCCTAGGAATGGAGAATCTCTTTATAAGAAGTTGAAAGCTACTTTTTCAAGTGTCAGTAGCGGAACGCTTTACTCACCTTAGTGAGCTGACCCAAAACATAATTCGAATTAGTTATGGCGGTTGAGCTTCAAATACTAAATGTGTAAGTAGTTCTAGGTAAATGATACGTTCAAACAAGATATTGTTCTCAACTAGGTAAAACAACATTTCAGCCCACTTTTTGGAAAATGTTGGTTAAACATAACTTTAAAATGGAAAAAAAATCATTGGCTTATCAAATTGTATGGAGAAACTTTCTCGTTGTAGTTTGGCGACCTATCTTCAGTTGGGAGCCTTTAATCTTTTTATTAGAGTAGAGATTGTGAGAGAGCAGAGTGTGCTTTATTTTGACAACATTTTTGCTCGTTGAGTGTTTGCATGGACTAACTTTATATTATCATCGTATATAAGTTAAACCCAAAAATAGAAATGTATACTTAGCATTTAGCAAAATGGGCGCCTTGTTCGGAGCAAGCAGCAGAACGAGAAGCACGACCATCAAGACCTTGGCACCAAGATTCATTGTTTGAACCAACCAAGGAAATAAGACTTTGGTAGGTTTTCAATGTCTTTGCATTTTATTTTGATGATCTAATAAATTTGCTGTCAAGAACCAGATTGGGAACCTAACACACTTGAGCTACATTGCAAATCAACGTAGTCCAGCTTAATGTAATTGCTATAGCTTCAAGAGATAGCGATCCAGAAAAGAACCTGATATCCTTGTGGTTTACTTATAGCAGTACGAGGTCAAGTGGATACAGTTGGAAGTGACGTGACTGCCTGCATTGTTGCTGCTTGCACTACACTGTTTCCAGCGATCATTTGTCATTTGACCATCTAAAGTGCATACATCATTCAAGTGATATCATAAATGTGTATTAACAAGAAAACTATATCAAGACATCACTTAAACAATTGAAGACATGACTTCAAGCATTCAAGACTTCAAAAAACAGTAAACTCAATTCTCCACAGCTTGAAGAACAAAGTAAAACGCTACTGCGGACCAGTACCTAAATAGAGTATTTTGTTGTCCTTAGTTGAGTTGTAACTTTGTGTTTATTCTTATTGTAATTCTTAAATTGCTTAGTTAGAAGCAGTACTTAGGAACCCCTCTTAAAACCATAAACTTTCTGAGTTTGTGTTGTGACTAGAGTTAGTCATAAGTTAAATCCTTTGTAACTAGTTAGTGACAAAGTGGCTTGTGATTAATGTATTACTAATTAGAGTGATTGAAGTCTTTGTAACTAGTGAGTGACAAAGTGGCTCATGACTAGTGTATTACAAGTTAAAGTGAGTGAAGTCTTTGTAATAGAGTCATTGCAACGTGGCTTGTAATCGAGTGTTTACAAGTTAGTGAAGTTGAAAGCCTACAAGTGTAGGTCGTGACTTTTATCCCCTTGAGTGGAATTTTTCCACGTAAAAATTCATGTTTCATTTACTTACTGTTTCATTAGTATTCTTAGTGGAAACTTGTAGAGGACCGGTACTCTTTGTAACTAGTGAGTGACAAAGTGGCTTGTGATTAGAGTATCACAAGTTAGAGTGATCTTTGTAATAGAGTCATTACAAAGTGGCTTGTAATCGAGTGTTTCAAGTTAGTGAAGTTGAAAGCATACAAGTATAGGTCGTGGTTTTTGTTCCCTTGAGTGGAATTTTTCCACGTAAAAATCTCGTGTCTCATTTACTTATTGTTTCATTAGACTTTTCGGTGGAAACATGTGGAGGACCAGGTACTCTTTGTAACTAGTGAGTGATAAAGTGGCTTGTGATTAGTGTATTACAAGTTAGAGTGAGTGAAGTCTTTGTAATAGAGTCATTACAAAGTGGCTTGTAATCGAGTGTTCACAAGTTAGTGAAGTTGAAAGCCTACAAGTGTAGGTCGCGGTTTTGGTCCCCTTGAGTGGGATTTTTTCATGTAAAAATCCCGTGTCCCATTTACTTATTGTTTCATTAGTATTCTCAGTGGAAACTTGTAGAGGACCATGTACTCTATAGTTTGGTGGACTTATATAAACTAACAATTGGTATCAGAGCAGATTCCTCCTATCAGGCTAACACGAAGGAAGGATCTGTATGGCTGCTCCACTAAATTTTGATGAAGGTCAATCTACATACAGACCACCCAGGTTCAATGGACAATACTATAGGTGGTAGAAGACAAGAATGCATGATTTTTCATGGCTGTGGATTGTGAGTTATGGGATGTCATAAGCGACGGCCCTTACATCCCAACAAAGGTACTTGAAGAACTTCTCTTTTCAATGCCAAAAACAAGAAAAAATACATTTGCGCAGATAAGAAAGTTGTGGAGAAGAATTTTCGTGCCAAGAAAATTTTGGTATGTGGAATAGAACCTGATGAATACAATAGAATTATTTCTTGTGACACTGCTAAGGAGATATGGGAAGCCTTTCAAATAGCTCATGAGGGAACCACCCAAGTAAAACAATCTCAGATCGATATGCTTTCTACCGAGTATGAACTCTTTGGGATGAAGGACACTGAATCCATTAAAGATATGCGCACAATATTCACTACCATCATAAATGAGTTACACTCACTTGGTGAAACCATTCCTAGGAACAAGATAGTGAGGAAAATCCCCATTATCCTGCCTAGTTCCTAGGAAAGCAAGGTAAATGACATTATTGAAGCAAAGAACATGCAGGAGCTCACCATAGATGAGATGGTTGGAAATATGAAGACCTACGAGATGAAGAGGAAGATAGACAGTGAAAGAAAAGAACCAAAGAAGAAAAGGAACCTGGTACTCAAGTTGATAGCAATGATTCAAGTGAGAAGGACAGTGACATGGCTTACTTAACCAAAAGATTCAGAAGATGGTCCGAAGAAATGGAGAAATTCCAAAAAGGGGGCAGCTCCAACAAACCAAAAAACTATGATCTCTGCCATAAGTGCGGAAAGCATGGGCACTTGATCAAAAATTGTCCTCTCCTGAAGCAAGAGTACTCCAAGTACAACCCTGAGAGAGCAGCCAAAAAGTACCCGATTCCTAACAAAGACTTCAAGAGGAAGAAATCTGCTGATAATGTGGTGAGACAGGCTCTTGCAACATGGGGACACTCCTCTAGTGAATCTGAAGATGAAGCTGATGCAGGTGACAGCTCCATGATGGTTGTTGAAAGTGAGAAAAATGAATATGATTCAGTATTTGCTTTGATGGCCCAATCAGATGATGATAAATACGATGCCAAAAGTGAGGTAAATTTCAGGGATGTTCAGAGAAATTAGAAATCCTACTCTCCTAAGAAAATCATGTCTTTAGCTAGTGTATTGATTGATGCGTATCATAGTCTTGTGGGGGATAAGGATTCTTTTACCTTAGAACTAGGAGATGTTGAACAAACTAGAGATGATCTGGTAGAATGTGCAGTTGATCTAAAAGAAACCGTTTGTGAGCTCATGAAATAAAAAATGGTTTTAACCAAAGAAATTGCTGACATAGAACATTAAAGAGATGATTTAGTGGTTGTAGTTGTTGACCATAAGAAAACCATTGAAAACTTCAGAAAAGATAGAGAAGCTTTAATGAAGAGAGTGACTGAGATTGGGGAAGAATGAGATGATCTCTTGGTAGTAATTGCAGACCTAAGGGAAACAATTGAGGGATCACGGACTGAGTCAAAATCTGTAAAGGGAAAAGAGGTAGCCAGTAAGGAACACATTAGGCTCGAAAACGAGTTCAAGGCTGTGAGAACTAGTCTTTGTGTTGAATCTGAGAAAAAAAAAGTATCTCCAAACTGAACTGAAAAGAATAAAAAATAATCTTGAAAAGTCCCTAAAGTGGACTTGGTCCTCAAAAGCGATCACAACCATATATGTTAATAATGGTGGAAACAGGCAGGGAATAGGGTACCAAAGGGAGAAAACCCCTTACAACCCCTATAGCAAGTATGTTACTGTACCAGACAACTAGTTGTGTACCCAATGTGGGAACAATAGGCATTTCAAAGAAAATTGCCAAGCTAGGGTCTAGCCCATTTAGAAAAATAAAGTGTTTCCTAAAAATTTAACTACTAAAACGGGACCAGGTTACACCCACAAAAAATGCACGTTACCTGCATGGACTAAGAGAGCCCTTATTCATCCTCTTGACTACTACAAGGGACCCAAACTTGTTTGGGTTCCTAAAACTAACTCTTGATCTCCTTGTGCGGGGAACAGTGAAAGGAAACATGCAACAATGGTTCATGGATAGTGTATTCTCAAAACACATGATTGGGAATACCATGAATTTTCTTTCACTAAAAGCCCTGCAAGGAGGGAGTGTATACTTTGGCAATGGGTAAAAAAAGGGATACATTCTTGGAGTTGGAAAAGTTGAGAAATCACTCACTCACTCTATTGAGAATGTGTACTATGTCAATGGTCTTAAATACACTCTTTTTAGTTTCTCTTAGATCTATGATAAAGGAAACAAAGTGAAGTTTTTGTCCAAGATATGTACAGTTACTAATCTGGTAACTAGTGAAGTGGTACTTGTGGCTAACAAGAATATCTATGTCGCTGATTTTGAGTCCATACAAAGTAGTGATCTAAGTGTCTGAAAGCTGTTGATGATGATTTTGAACTCTGGCATAGAATATTGGGGCACACAAGCTTCTCTCTTATGAACAAACTAATTCAGAAGGACTTGGTCCATGGTAATCCTATGTCAAAGTTCAAAGTACAGAAAGTTTGTGATGCTTGTGCTAGAGGAAAGCATATGAAGTCCTCTTTCAAGGATAAAAAGGATGTAAGCGCCTCAAAGCCACTCGAGCTTCTGCATATGGATTTATGTGGCCCTATGGATGACTACTCCAGATTCACATGGACTCTATTTCTTAGAACTAAAAATGAAACAGTTGAGGTGTTTGTAGCTTTTGTGAAGAAAATCAAGGTAAAAAATGGAGTCTAGAGTTGCATGCATTAGATCAGATCATGGACTAGAATTTGACAATGCCAAATTTGATGAATTGTGCAATGAAAATGACATCAGTCACAACTTTTCAGCTCCTAAAACCCCCCCAGCAAAATGGAATAGTAGAAAAGAAGAATAGAACTCTTAAAGAAATGGAAAGAACAATGATGATAGATAGTATAATTGAAAAGAACTTCTGGGCTGAAGCGATCAATACGGCATGCTACTTGGTGAACAGGTGCATGATCAGATCACTCCTGAACAAAACCCCCTATGAGTTGCTGAATGGAAGGAAATCCAAGATGACCCATCTAAGAACATTTGGGTGCAAATGCAATGTTATCAACAATGGAAAGGATTAGCTTGGTAAATTTGATGCCAAAAGTGATGAAGGAATATTTTTGGGCTACTTGTCTCAAAGCAAAGCATACAAAATATACAACAAGGGAACTCAATGTGTTGAGGAAAGTGTTCATGTTCTTTTTGATAAGTCCTATCCATCCTGTTAGAAGAGTGCTGAAGAGGATCAAGATGGAGTACCCTTACTAGTCCCTGGTGAAGTCATTGACATGACAAATGGAAAGGTAGGTATGATGAGCCAACTGAAGGAGCCGAGTGGAGACAGCGCTTGTCTTTTTCAATGGAATTAGGTATCTCAATTACCAGCAATAAAGCTAAAGAAAGAGAGGTTGATGCAGTACAGGGTACTCCACCAGTACCTGAGAGAAGAACACAAGAGAACCAGTTAAATATACCCAACTCCTTTACAAATAATCCTTAAATTCCCAACTGGAAACATAAAAGCTTTCATCCTCTTGAAAACATAATCACTCCTCTAAATTCTGGAGTATAAACCAAGTCAAAAGCCAGAAATTCACTTGCCTTCTCAGCCTTTCTCTCCCAAATAGAACCCAAAAATATCAAAGAAGCCGAGAAAAATGCATATTGGATTACAGCCATGCAAGATGAGTTGCATCAGTTTGAAAGGAACAATGTTTAACATCTGGTACCTAGACCCTTAGATCGAACTATATAGGAACTAGGTGGGTATTCAGAACAAGCTTTAGATTATAGAAACACTATAAGGAACAAGGCCAGGCTAGTGGTTCAAGGCTATGATTAGGAGGAAGGGATTGATTATGATAAAACATTTGCTTCGGTCGCTCGCATGGAAGCTATTAGAATCCTAATCACTTTTGCATATCAAATGAAATTTACCTTGTTCCAAATGGATGTTAAAAGTGCATTTCTGACTGTACTTCTTAACGAAGAGGTCTATGTGAAGCAACCTCTAGGGTTTGAGTGTCATGAACACCCTGAATATGTGTTTAAACTGGAAAAAATGTTGTATGGGTTGAAGAATGATCCTCGAGCTTGGTATGAAAGGCTGTCAAAATTCCTGTTAGAAAATGGCTTTAAAGGAGGAAAAATTGACAACGCCTTATTTCTAAAGAAACGGGGAAAGAACCTGCTCATTGTTCTCGTCTATGTTGATGGTATTATTTTTGGGGCAACAACTAATTCTATGTGTGAGGAATTTGCAAAACTCATGAGAAGTAAGTTTGAAATGAGCATGATAGGGGAGTTAAACTTCTACTTTGGTCTTCAAGTAAAGCAGTCCTTAAAGGCTACATTTATCTGTCAGCAGAAATACATTAGGGAGCTCTTGAAGAGGTTTGACATGGAAGCGTCAAAAGTGATAGACACTTCCATTTCTACGGCCACTCGACTAGATGTGGATGAAACTGGATCTCTTGTGAGTCAAACTATGTATATAGGCATTATTGAGTCTCTTCTCTATCTCACTACCAACAGACCTAATATTGTTTTCGGTGTGAGGCTATGTGCAAGGTTTCAATCAAATCCCAAGGAATCTCATTTGAAGGCTGCCAAAAAGGATTATGTGTTACCTTAAGGGAACATAGGACCTAGTCTTTTATTATCCATCAGGTGACAATTTTAATCTTATTGGATATGTTGATGCTGACTATACAGGTTATCTTGTGGACAGGAAAATCACTTTTGGAATTACTCACTTCCTAGGTTCAAGTCTCATCTTTTGGGGCACAAGTAAGCAAAACTTAGTGGCTCTTTCAATAGCTGGAGCAGAATATGTACCTGTAACATCCTGTTGTGCTCAACTTTGTTGGAATAAATAGCAACTGGAGGATTATGGGGTACTTACTGAGTGTGTGCCCCTTCTATGTAATATTACCAGTTCACTCAACATGGCCAAAAATCCAGTTCAACACAAAAGAACTAAGCATATTGATGTGAGGCATCATTTTCTCAGGGACAATGTGGAGAAAGGGTTGATATGTATGAAGTTCTGCAGCACTGAGGACAAAATTTTAGATATCTTCACCAAAGCATTGAATAGGGAACATTTTGAAAGAAATATGGTGAATGTGGGGCTTTTGAAGCCCAATTGAGAACCTGATTCCTCATCACTTTGCTATGAAAATCACCTTCAGGTAAAAATAGCTAAAGTGTTTTCTGGCCAAGTCTAACTCGCTTCAAATAAACGGTCAAGAACATGGTTCTTGCACCAAAGGTTACTAGTTTTGTGCATTCTTTAATACACACCTTGAAAAGGTATAAAAATTAACTGCCATGTTATTCACCTTTTTCAAACCCTGTTGTCACATCTCTTCACTTTAAATCGTTCCATCTCCCTCTGAAATGTTGCGCTCCATGCACAACAATCGTTTCAGAACCAGTTCCTATCTCTCTCTTCATAATTACACTTTCAGTAAAAAAAAACCTTTTCCTCTCTCCATACACCATAAGTCCTCCATTAGAACTTCTCCAAACCACCATCCTTTCATCATTTAAATGGCTAGAAACTCCAATATCCCTACCTCAGTTATCTCTAATATTAAAAAACCTATGGAGTCCTTTGTTCCCACTGAGTCTTTTGTAACCACTCCTGTTCTCCCCGCTCAAATCACACCTAACCCAAATTCTTCGTATCTCTCCATCCCTAAAACCCTTAAAATTGTTGATCCGACCTCTCTATTTTCTGATGTTCCCACTGCTCAACGAAAAAGTGGAGAATAAGGTCAAAGCCTTAAGGTCACAGAGGGTTCTGCCATTGTTGTTGCCGCTTCCGTGGTAGAAGTGGTGCCGGTTGAGAAAGAGAGTGTTGTAACCATCTTTGTGGTATCTGCTGATTGTGTCTTGCACGAGATAATTTCTTAGAGAAAAGAGGTACAGGGTATGGGGGAAATAGAAGCCATAGTGACTGTTGAGGGCTCTGCACTAGCAGAAACTACTAGGCCCTCACATGACGAACCTGACCTCTCTTCGGAGGACCCAAGTCAGGGTTCTCATTCCCAAGCCAGTTCTGCTCCTGCATTTGCTATTTTGCCTCTAGATATTTAAGCTCCTGACATGAAGTCTAGCAATAAGGAGTATTTAGACAACCTGCTCTTGATGTCAAGAAAAGGGTGGTGTCCAATCCTGAGTCTATCTCCAAGCGACATACTAGTAGGTTGCAAGATAAGATAGCATATGACTCTGCCCTTTAAAATAGCAGAAAAAGTAGTAAAAAATCAAGTAGGAGGTTGGTGAAAGACAATGTGCCAGTATGTGGTAAAGATATTCTTGTGGTAGAAGTGGAGGAGGAAACCAAGAGGAACCTGGTTCACTGGTGAGACATTCCCAAAAAAAAAGAAACAGCCTGCTTACGTAGAGAGAGTTTAACTCCAAGCTCTAAGTTGAAGGATGTTGTGAGTGAGCCCACACTCTCTGATGACGATGTGTTAGTCCAGTCTAAGGGTAAAGAAAAATCAAGTGGCGGGAAGTCTGGAAAAAGAAATTATGAAGTTGATAAGGAACCTAGTTCTGTGAAAAAGCTGAGGAGTGACAGTAATTCTGCTTCAGTGCCTAAGGCACCAAAAGGTTCTGTTGGGTCGTACTTTTGACCCAACAATCTTTGATATGGCTGGTATGCAACAAGTCATTGAGATGGTTGAGTTTTAATGATGCGGGCATCTATTCCAAATAGATGTACCTAAGGTGTATGAGGATAAGGTTCAAAGCTTCTTCGTCAGCCATTTTCCTGTTGATACTGGCCATATTTGTGCTTTGGTGAATGGAGTGAATATCACGTTCGACATAAGTATGCTTGGGGATATTCTTAAGGTCCCTGCAGTTAGTGTGTCTAGTGTAAAGGATGCGTGTTAGTATAATTTCCGGAATGCTATTGTAAAGGACAATGTGACCCAAAAGGGGGACCAGATCCACAAGAAACATTACTTCATGTTTATCAATTGCTCTTCAAATTGGTAAACAAAGTTATATTACCTCGTGCTGAGAGGAGGTCAATGACCTCTAACTCTGACATGTTTTTTATGGAGAAACTGGATAGCTTTGCCCCTATCAGCTTGCCTGCTATTATGATCGAACATATGCAAAAGGTAGCAACCTTTAAGGATAGTTACACGGGTTTCTGCTTATGCAATTGTTTAAGTTCTTCAAGGTGCCGCTAGGAAGAGGCAAGGTAGGAACCAAGAAGCAAACGTTCTCATATACAGCGTTGGAAGAATGAAAGTGCAAAGAAAAGAGTTGGGGGGGGGGGTAGGCAGTGCATAAACTATCTCACAGCTTATTAATGCTCAAACTAGTGCAACTGAGGAGATTAAACATTTGAAGGCCATGAATGTTATCCTGGAAGGTCAGCAAGCCCAAGGGGCTCCGGCATCAAATAATGATGTGGCTCGTTTGGTCCAAGAGAATGCTGATCTCAGGGCATAAGTAGAAAACCTAAAAGCAGAACTGCTCAATGAGCAAAAGTCGGTCAATGCTCGAATAGATTTAGTTCTCCAAACTCTTGCTGCAGCTTCTAAGCCATATACTCTTAGTGCCCCCTAAGTACCCCTTCAATGACCTGTTTCTGGATTGTTCTTTTAAGTTTTTTTTCATGGCAGATGTTTTGTTTCCTTTTTCTTGATGTGGTTGGGATGTTACATAACTGATCCCGTCTTTAACATTTCAATTATATCTTTACTTTTTAAGCAAAGGCATATATATATATATAATCTATCCTCTGTTATTATTTCATTGAAATATATATATATATATATATATATATATATATATATATATATATAAATCTATCCGACGTTATTATCTCATTGCTAGAATTCTCTACTTCTCTTCTCTATCATGTTATGTGCACATATGTGGCGTTAGTTAGCTTGGCCAGACTTCTTTGCGTACTGTTTGTGTCTTTATAATGATGCCAAAAGGGGGAAGTATAAAGTCAGGGGGAACTCGAAGTTCATGTTAGCCTATCTGGTTGTCTTTGTCTCTTTGTATCAAGGATCTGCTCAAAAAGGAAGTATAAAGTCAGCGGGAACTTGTGAAGTTCCTATTAGCCTATCTCGTTTCTCTTTGCTCCGAATATACATGTTATCAGTGTCTAAATTTTTCATCATCAAAAAGGGGAAAATTGATAGGTTTTTAATGTATTTGCCTTTTGTTTTGATGATATAACAAACTTGCTATCAAGAACCAGATTGGAAACCTGATACCCTTGGGCTACATTGCAAATCAACGGAGTCTAGCTTAATGTGAACTGCTATAGATTCAGGAGATAAAGAACCAGATAAGGACCTGATAACCTTGTGGGTTACGCATAGTAGTACGAGGTCAATTGGATATAGTTGGAAATAACGTGACTTCCTGCACTGTTGCTGCATGCACTGCACTGTTTCCAGCAGCTATTTGTCCTTTGACCAACTAAAGCGCATACATCATTCAAGTGATATCATAAAGGTGTATTAACAAGAAGATTTTATCAAGACATCACTTGAACAATTGATGACTACACTTCAAGCATTCAAGACTTCTAAATTGCTTGAAGAACAAAGTAAAATGCTACTACGGACCAGTTCCTAAATCAAGTATTTTGTTGTACTTAGTTGAGTTGTAACTTTGTGATTGTTCTTATTGTAATTCCTATATTGCTTAGTTAGAAGCGGTACTTAGGAACCCCTCTTAAAACCATAAACTTTCTGAGTTTGTGTTATGACTAGAGTTAGTCATAAGTCAAATCTTTTGTAACTAGTTAGTGACAAAATGGCTTGTGATTAGTATATTACAAGTCAGAGTGATTGAAGTCTTTGTAACTAGCGAGTGATAAAGTGGCTTGTGATTAGTGTATTATAAGTTAGAGTGAGTGAAGTCTTTGTAATAGAGTCATTAAAAAATGGCTTATAATCGAGTGTTTACAAGTTAGTAAAGTTGAAAGCCTACAAGTGTAGGTCGTGGTTTTTGTTCCCTTGAATGGGATTTTTCCACATAAAATCACATGTCTCATTTACTTACAGTTGTTTCGTTAGTATTTCTCAGTAGAAACTTGTAGAGGACCAGGTACTCTATAGTTTGGTGGACTCATATAAAGTAACAGACCTTGTAGTTTTAATAAAAAAAATTAGACCAATTCTTAGCAATTCGTGAACACAACCAAAACATAAAGAACATTTTCACTACCTACGAAAAAATTAAATCCGCACATAAACCGTAGAAGTAAGTTACACGTGCGAGATATCATTAGAGAATGTTACACTTGTCCATCATCAGTTATATAATATAATGATTCTCAAAGGGGTTTAAATGGTCATGTGTTATTCGATATCTGTTTTCATTTTGAGTTAGTTAATCAAATTCTTCTCAAAATGAACAAACGACCCCTAGCTAGACTACAATTATAACCATCTTCCCTTTTCGTTGTTTCTTTCACTCAACTGCTAATCCTAAGATGATACTTGCCCTTCACATATAAACTTGCAAGTAACGTCATCTGTCAGCAGTAGAGTGGAAAATTCTTTTCTTCAACTCTTTTGGTAACATATGGTTTTTGTATTATTTTTTTCCTCGATCTTAGTTAGTAGAGATTTATTCTCTTTCAACTGGTACTTAATTTTTCAGGAAACTGAAATTTCAATTATGCATTGCTCATTGCATACCAAAGGTTCCCAATCACGTTTTGTAGCATAAATTACTATGTACAAATACTATTGAAATATTAACAATGGAGTGATTTTCTAATGTAATGCCTTCTATATTATATATATTATGTTAGTTCTGAATAACAAATCCGTTGTAGTCTAGTTGGTTAGGATACTCGGCTCTCACCCGAGAGACCCGGGTTCAAGTCCCGGCAACGGAATGGTTTTTCTTTTTCGCCCCACTTTCGGTCATTCTTTTCATATATTCCTTTTAGTTTGTCTCAAAAAAAAAATTCTGTATTTAAAATTTAATCTTTTTATTTTACTCATAATCAAATGATTTATAGCCACACAAATATAAATATTATTTCAGACCATAAATTATTATTTTTTGTAAAAAGAAAATTCTTACTCAAAATGCATCACATAAAATGGGATGACGAACTATTACTTAGATATACAAATTAGGGTATGTTATAATTTATAAATTATAATAGATAGATATTTTTTTATAAATAACACCAGAATTATTGACCTCCGAAGATGTAAATCAGTTAAATAAATATATTTCTTATTAAGAATAAAATAATACGCTACACAGAGAATGATGCGTGTATACATGAGCTCTTAGATGATTGTAATAAAAAAGCTAACATTCTTCCTTTTTTGTGGAGTAAATAACCAGAAAAAGCTATGTACTTTTTTGCTTTTTTAATCGTGATAGCATAATAAAGTTGTAAAAGTAAGAAAACAAAAATCTCCCTAAACGCTAAATTGGAAAAGACTATCGAGAAGATAATTAATCAAGTACACATGTTCAGTGTTCAGAAGAATGGGCAGTCAAGAGATCAACATTAACCCATACAATACCATTGTAATTTATTAAAGGTGATGAAAAGTACTTGGTTGACATTTCTGTTTTATTATGTTAATAAAAAGTTGAGAAAAATAACCTAAATGGGTCCTGTACCTAGGGGTGTTCATGATTCAGTTTGGGTCGATTTTTCTCTAAAAAGAAATTAAACCAATTAAGTCGTTTTTTCAAATATTAAAACTAAACCAAACCAATTAAGTCGATTTTTTATCGATTCGATTTTTATCGGTTTTTCAATTTTTTCGATTATTTATCGATTTTTTCTTAAATATGAGACATACACTATCAAACGCATATTCCATCGACTATATTTTCAACGTAACAATATCAAATCAATTTCTCTTTGAGAAGTCTATCATTTACCAAGTATATTAATGATAATTGAATCAAATAGTGATAAATAATTGAAGTACTCAGTTAAAAATCTTGTACTTAGCAAAAGAAAACTACCAATCAAACTAGAATGTAAAGGTAAATAATTGGATGAATATAATAGCAAAGAACTAGACTAAAAATATAAATGACTAATATGTACTATAAAATTTTAGAAACATTACACATATATATGTTTAATAATAAATTTAAATAGCTATTTTTATGTGATGACCCGGTCCGTCGCCGCGTGAGTTACCGCCCCGTTTTATGCTTGTTCATGTTTCAATATATACATTTGGTGAAATTGAGTCAAATCGGATCGAGTTTGGTAGGAAATAGGATAAATAGTCTCTTTGATGAAGGAATAGAATGGAAAAGTCAATCGGACGTTGATTTGTGAGTTAGAGGGCTTGGAATCGAATTCTGATGGTTCGGTTAGCTTCGGGGGATGATTTGTGACTTAGGAGAGCGATCGGAATTGAATTTGGAGGTCCGGTGTAGAAATAGGCTTGAATTGGCGAAGTTGGAATTTTAGCGAATTCTGGTCGATAGGTGAGATTTTGATTCGAGAGTCGTAATGGAATTCCGACAATTGCAGTAGCTTCGTTAGGTAATTTTTGATATATATGCAAATTTTCAGGTCATTCGGACATCGTTTGGTCGGGTTTTTGATTGAATGTAGGTTTCGAAAATTTTAGTTGGAACTTAGGCTTGAATCCGCCTTGATTTGATACTTTTTGCATTTAAGGATGTGTTTTTATGATTGGAACAACTTCATATTGTATTTTGGAGTAGGTTGGTGGTTTTCGTTGAGGTCCTGGGGGCCTCGAGGTAAATCCGGGGGTCCAAACGGATTATTTTTAACATATTGAGATATTAGATTCTGCTGTATTTTTGTTGCAGACATTTGTTCTATGCGATCGCGGAACTGTTGCGATCGCATAGAATAGTTGGAGAGGCATGTTGGTTTACTCAATGCGATCGCGGGATCGCATAAGAGGATGAAGTTTCTCTCTTCGATCGCGGTCTTGTGGTTGCAATCGCGTAGCTATAAGTTCAGATGAAATGCGATCGCATAGGGTAGTTGTGCGATCACATAGAGCATTTTGGGAGGCCTGGAAATTTTTTCATCGCGATTGCATGCCTAGAGCTGCGATCGCATATAGTAATAGCTGGGCGACAGAAGAATTTTTAATATCATTTCATCCACGATCTATCCCCATTTTTCCTCCATTTTTGCACACCTTGAGAGCTATTTGATAGAATTTGAAGGGGATTTCATAGGGAAGTGATTGGAGGTGAGTCTTGTAGTCTTAATACATCATTTTATCAAAGAATCTTCCATTAATTCTATGAATTTGGGTATAAATTGAGGAAGTTAGGGCTTGGATTTTTGCTATGTAAAATCGTGATTTGGTGGCTCATTTGAACTTCGATTTTGATAAATTTTATATACACGGACTCGTGGCGAGACGAGGATTCTGAAAATGTGAATTTCATAGTTTTTCAAGAAGCGGGCCCGGGGCTCGGGTTTTGGCAACTTCGTGTTTTTGGGTGTTTTTCGAGTCATTTCGATTGGGTTATGTTTCATTAGCCTATTTTGATGTATTCTTATTGGTTTTGATCAGATTTGGCACCCGAGGAGGTCAATTTTCGAGGAAAGCGCAAGGCGAGCTAGGATTTTGGTCGGTTCGAGGTGAATGGCAGTTATGAATGATATACTGAGGGTTTGAAACCACGTATTTGCACTATACATTACTATGTTGAGATGAAACACACATCGTGTTATGAGCGTGGTGATATTGTGACTGGGGATTCGAACTTAGTCCATCCCGATTGATGGTTTACTATACTTATTGACTGAGACTAAGCTTATATCCATATATTTGGACTAGTTGACATGTTTGGGGACTTGTACCGATCTGTAGAACCTTAGAAAAGTATGTGGAGCTAAATGACCCCTATACCTGTTGAACACATACTCTCAGTCGTACTCTTAGTTGTATAGCATAACGTGAACCGGTACTAGAAATGTACTCTAAGTGAGAATACCTAGGGTTGAATACCCTGTTCTAGCTGAGTGGGCCCAAGAGGCCAAGTCTATATTGACTGAGAGGAGTCGAGGACCCATGGTGAGGTATTGATATATATACCGGACCGGGCTGCACGCCGCATCAGTATATACATATAAATGTATTGGATCGGACTGCACGCCACAGTATTATATATATGATATATATATGGATCGGACTGCACGCTGCCGTATTATATATATATGGATCGGACTGCACGCCATAGTATTATAGCGCTTGGGATGAAAGAGCCCCTCCGAAGTCTGCACACACCTCCAGTGAGCGCAGTTACTATTATATAGGATCGGGTTGCCCGCCGCAACACTATATTTATTATATTGGATCGGGTTGCACGCCGCAACACTATATCTATTATATTGGATCGGGCTGCACGCCGCAATATTATATATATTATATTGGATCGAGCTGCATGCCGCAGTACTATATATCGTATCAGATCGGGCTGCACGCTGCAGCAGTATTAGTAAGGATCGGGCTGTACGCCACATCAGTGTTGGATAATTGTGGGATAGTAGTAGACTGGTGCTGGACTTTCTTCCTTAGAGATATTATTGCATGTACTATTAATTTTAGAACTGTTTAGTGTTCTTACCGATTTTCTAACTTTCAGTTATTATTTATTGCTACTACTCACTGAGTTGGTAGTACCCCCTCTACTCCCTGCACCTTGTGTGCAAATATAGGGATCCAGGAGGGTAGTTGATTCATTGTTGCTGTTTTAGTTGACTGCAGAGTTATCGAGGTAGTTGCCGACGTCCGTAGGACTCGATCTCTCTTTTCCATTATCTCTTGTATTTCTACTCTAGACTTGGTTGTATAGGATTTATTCAGTTGTTTAGAGGCTCAGACTTGTGACACCGGATCGGTTGGGCTGTTATTTCAGTTATTTTGATTTCCACACTCGTATCATTGTTATAAAAACATGATATTTTACCTAAATTGGAATATTTTGAAATAATAATAGGATTGGTTAACGGGTAATGGTCGGGCTTAACTAGCAATGTGTTGGGCGCCATCACGACCGGGGTTTGGGTCGTGACAAGTTGGTATCATAGCCTAGGTTATCAGGGCTTGCGAGTCATGAGCCGGTTTAGTAAAATCTCGTGGATCGGTACGGAGACATCTGTACTTATCCTCGGGAGGCTGCAGAACCTTTAGGAAAACTTCAAATTCTTGATATTTATGTCGTGCGACTTTGTTGATCCGAAACTAAACTATGGCATTCTATTCTCTCACAGATGGCGAGAACTCGTGCGACAGGACGAGGCAAACGACCACCATTGCCACCTACTAGAGGTCGTGGAGGCGGTCGTGGTCGTGGTAGGGGTAGAGCAGCTAGGGCAGTACCAGTTGACCCACCAGTTGCCCCTATTCAGGATCAACCTCTAGTTACAGAGGTTCCAACAACACGTGTTCAGGCACCAACTGTGCCTATCGTGATTCGGGGTCTTCAATAGACCCTAGCTCAGATTTTGACAGTTTGCATTGGCCTAGCTCAGGCAGTATCAGCCTCTACTGCAGCAACTACATCCCAGACTGGGGGTGGTCATCAAACCCCCGCAGCTCGCACTCCAGAATAGGTAGTTCAGGGTCTATAGACACCTGAGGCACCACCAGTTCAGCCAGTGGCTCCAGTTCAGCCAGTTATTCAGGTTCATGGTGACAGGGTCTGAGTGATGCTTGACGACGAGCAATGTCATCTTGAGAGGTTTAGTAGGCTTTCTCCTCCTATATTTAGTGGTATTCTAGGTGAGGACGCCCAGGGTTTTCTCGACAAGTGCTATCATATGCTCCGTACAGCAGGGATTCTCGAGTAGAGTGGGGTATTATTTAATACTTTCCGTTTCCAAGGAGCAGCCTTTACATGGTGGGAGGCATATGAGCGATGTAGGCCGGCAGGTGCGTCACCATTGACATGGCAGGAGTTCTCCACTATCTTTTTGGAGAAGTGGATACCACGGTCTCAGATGGAAGAGTTACACAGGAAGTTTGAGTGGCTCCGCCAGGGGGATATGTCTATGATAAAGTATGAGGTGAGGTTATCAGAGTTAGCTAGATATTCCCCATGGATGGGTCCTACTTATCAGGAAAGGATCAGGCGCTTTGTGGATGGACTTATTTATCATATTCGCCTCTTGATGACCTGAGAGAGGGTCCTGAGTCATTCCTTCGAGTATGCAGTTGATATTGCTCATGACATTGAGACAGACCGTTGTCGAGAGCGAGAGGAGAGGGAGGCCAAGAGGCCTCGAGGATCAGGTAGCTTCGGTGGTGCTTAGTCTAGAGGCCATGGTCAACAGAGCATAGGTCTTTCTTTTAGGTCTCCACTGCCAGCCCACTCAGAGTATCATGGGTCATCTTCTGGCCGAGGTCATCCGGGCTCTCATCAGCCATCTCTGAGTTCCCTTCCAGTGTAGAGTTCATCTCGGGCTCCATCTACTCAGGGTTCGTCCCGACCGAGTTCATCAGCTAGCCACTCTGGTGCGATGGGTTCCCTTCAGTCCCTGCCCCCAGCACCCGGGAGTTGCTTTGAGTGTGGAGAGTTTGGTCATATTCGGAGGGAGTGTCCCCACCTTGTATCGAGACCATCTCAGTAGAGGGGACAACCCTTATCTTTTGGTCCATCTACTTCAGCACCTGCCCCGCCAGCTAGGGGAGAGGGTCAGGCATCTAGGGGCCGCCACTGATGGGGAGGCCGATCAAGTGGTCAGGCTCGTTACTATGCTCTTCAGGGCCATTCAGATGTGGTTGCTTCAGATGCTGTTATTACAGGTATTATTTCAGTCTGCCGTAGGGATGCCTCAGTTTTATTCGATCCCGATTCCACTTATTCCTATGTATCTTCATATTTTGCTCTTCATTTGGGCATGACCCGAGGGTGTCTTGCGTTGCCCATGTATGTATCTACCCTGATAGGCGATACCATTGTTGTGGACCATATGTACTAGTCCTGTCTTGTTACTATTGAGGGTCTGGAGACCCGAGTAGACTTGTTGCTATGAGTATGATTGATTTTGATGTTATTTTAGGCATAGAATGGCTATCTCTATGCCACGCTATTCTAGACTATCATGAAAAGACAGTCACATTGGCTATGCCGAGGATCGAGTGGCGAGGTATGACTGATTATGTACCCAGCAGGGTAATTTCTTTCTTCAAGGCCTAAGAGATAATTGGGAAGGGATGTTTATCGTATTTGCAATTGTGAGAGACGTTGGAGCTGAGACTCCCAGTATTGATTATGTTCCCGTTGTGAGGTATTTTCCTGATGTGTTTCCCTCGGACCTGTCGGGCATGCCGCCGGATAGGGATATTGACTTTGGTATTGATTTGATGCTGAGCACTCAACCTATCTCTATTCCTCTTTATCGTATGGCACCAGCTGAGTTGAAGGAATTAAAAGATCAGCTTCAGGAACTCCTAGATAAGGGGTTCATTCGGCCAAGTGTGTCACCGTGGGGTGAAACGGTCTTGTTTGTCAAGAAGAAGGATGGCTCAATGAGGATATGTATTGATTACATGCAGTTGAACAAGGTAACAGGGAAGAACAAGTATCCTCTACCACACATTGATGATTTGTTTGATCAGCTCCAGGGAGCGAGGGTATTCTCGAAGATTGATCTTCATTCAGGCTATCACCAGCTGAAGATTAGAGATTTTGATATCATGAAGACAACATTCAGGATGAGATATGGGCACTATGGGTTTCTAGTGATGTCTTTTGGGCTGACTAATGCTCCAGTCGTGTTCATGCATTTGATGAATAGTGTGTTCCGGTCATATTTGGATACCTTTGTGATTGTGTTTATTGATGAGATCCTAGTGTACTCTCGTAGCCAGGAGGAGCATGCTCAACATTTGAGAGTTGTACTACAGAGGTTGAGGAAGGAGAAACTTTATGCAAAGTTCTCCAAGTGTGAGTTCGGGCTTGTGTCTGTGGCCTTTCTGGGAGACGTGGTGTCCAGTGATGGTATACAGGTGGATCCAAAAAAGATAGAGGAGGTGCAGAGTTGGCCTATACCGACCTCAGTGAGATCCTAGTTTCCATGGGTTAGCAGGATATTATCACCGGTTATTTTAGGGATTTTCTTCTATTGCTTCACCCTTGACTAAGTTAACTCAGAAGGGTGATCCATTTCCGTGGTTCAAGGAGTGTGAGGAGAGCTTTTAGAAGCTCAAGACAGCATTGACCACAACGCCAATTTTTATATTTCCGTCAGCTTCAGATTCTTATACTATGTATTGTGATGCCTCGAGAGTTGGCATTGGATGTGTGCTGATGCAGGAGGGTAGGGTTATTTCTTATGCGTCTCGCTATTTGAAGCCTCATGAGAAGAACTACCCCCGTGCACGATTTGGAGTTAGCAGCCATAGTTCACGCTCTGAAGATTTGGAGACATTACTTGTATGGTGTTTCTTGTGAGGTGTATACTGATCATCGCAGCCTTCAGCATCTGTTCAAACAGAAAGATCTTAATTTGAGACAGTGGATGTGGCTTGAGTTGCTTAAGGATTATGACATTACCATATTGTATCATTCGGGGAAGGCCAATGTAGTGGCCGATGCTTTGAGCCGAAAGGCGGTTAGTATGGGAAGCTTGGCTTATATTCCAGTTGGGGAGAGGCCCTTTGCATGTGATGTTCAGACGTTGGCCAATCGGCTAGTGAGGTTGGATATTTCTGAGCCGAGTCGGGTGTTGGCTTGTGTTGTTTCTCGGTCCTCTTTATATGATCGCATCAGAGAGCGCCAGTATGATGATCCATATTTGCATGTCCTTAAGGACAGAGTTCAACGTAATGATGCTAGGGATGTGTCTATTGATAGTGATGGTGTTCTGAGGATGCACTGCCGGATCTGTGTGCCCAATGTAGATGGCCTTCGAGAGTTGATACTAGAAGAGGCTCATAGCTCGCGGTACTCCATTCATCCGGGTGTCGCGAAGATGTATCAGGACTTGAGATAGCATTACTAGTGGAGGAAAATGAAGATGGATATTGTGAGTCATGTAATGTCTCAACTGTCAGCAGGTCAAGTATGAGCATCAGAGACCGGGCGGTGTTCTTCAGCGTATGGTTATTCCTGAGTGGAAATGGGAGCGGATTACTATGTATTTCGTGAGTGGTCTCCCTCGGACTTCAAGAAAGTTTGATTTAGTGTGGGTGATTGTTGATCGGCTGACCAAATCCGCACACTTCATTCCAATTTGTACTACTTATTCATCGGATCGGTTAGCAGGGATCTTCATTCGGGAGATTGTCAGATTAAATGGGGTTCTAGTGTCTATTATCTCTGATAGAGGTACTCAGTTCACTTCTCAGTTCTGGAGGGTATTTCAGTAGGAGCTGGGTATGCAGGTAGAGTTGAGCACAATATTTCATTATCAGACAGACGGACAGTCTGAGCGCACTATTTAGATCTATGAGGATATGGTACATGCTTGTGTGATCGATTTTGGAGGTTCATGGGATGAGTTTTTTCCACTTGCAGAGTTTGCCTAGAACAACAGTTATCAGTCAAGTATTCAGATGGCCCCGTATGAGGCGTTGTATGGTAGACGGTGTAGATCTCCCGTGGGTTGGTTTGAGCCTGGCGAGGCTAGGTTGTTAGAGACTGAGTTAGTTCAGGATGCTTTGGAGAGAGTGAAGTTTATCCAAGAGAGGCTTCGCACAGCACAGTCATGCCAGAAGAGTTATGCAGACTGAAAGGTTCGGATGTGTCTTTCATGGTTGGCGAGAGGGTCTTGTTGAAGGTTTCACCCATGAAGGGTGTTATGCGGTTCGGGAAGAAAGGGAAGCTGAGTCCCAGGTTCATTGGCCCTTTTGTGATTCTTAGGAGGATTAGAGAGGTGGAATATGAGCTATCTTTGCCACCCATCTTATCCAGCGTGCATCCAGTATTTCATGTGTCTATGCTCCGGAAGTATGTTGGGGATCCATCTCATGCGTTGTACTTCAGTGCGATTCAATTGGATGATGACCTATCTTATGATGTGGAGCCGGTGGCTATTCTGGGTCGACATGTTTGAAAGTTGAGGTCCAAGGACATTGCTTTAGTAAAGGTGCAGTGGAAAGGTCGGTCCGGGGAGGAGGCTACTTGGGAGACCGAGTATGAGATGCGGAGTAGATATCCCCACCTATTTGAGACTCCAGGTATATTTCTTAACCCGCTCGAGGACGAGCGTTTGTTTTAGTTGGGGAGAATGTGATGACCCAGTCTGTCGTCACATGAGTTACCGCCCCATTTTCCCCGTGATATGTTTGTTCATGTTTCAATATATGCATTTGGTGAAATTGAGTCAAATCGGATTGAGTTTGGTAGGAAATAGGATAGATAGTCTCTTTGATGAAGGAATAATTTGGAAAGTCAATCGAATGTTGACTTGTGAGTTAGAGGCTCGGAATCAAATTCTAATGGTTGGTTAGATTCGTGGGATGATTTGTGACTTAGAAGAGCGATCGGAATTGAATTTGGAGGTCCGGTATAAAAATAGGCTTGAATTGGCGAAGTTGGAGTTTTGGCGAATTCCGGTTGATAGGTGAGATTTGGATCCGGGAGTCAGAATGGAATTCTGACAGTTGCAGTAGCTTCGTTAGGTGATTTTGGATATGTCTGCAAATATTTAGGTCATTCGGACATCGTTTGGTCGGGTTTTTGATTGAATGTAGGTTTCACAAATTTTAGTTGAAACTTAGGCTTGAATCTGCCTTGATTTGATGATTTTTGTGTTTAAGAATGTGTTTTTATGATTGGAACACGTTCGTATCATATTTTGGAGTAGGTTGGTGGTTTTTGTTGAGGTCCCGGGAGCCTCCGGCTGAATCCTTGGGTCCAAACGGATTATTTTTGGCACATTGAGAGATTAGATTCTGCTGTATTTTTGTTGCAGACATTTGTTCTATGCGATCGCAGGGCAGCTGTTATGATTGCATAGAAGAGTTGGAGAGGCATGTTGGTTTACTCAATGCGATCGCGGGATCGCATAAGAGGAAGAAGTTGCTCTCTGCGATCGCGGTCTTGTGGTTGCGATCGCGTAGTTATAATTTTGGATGAAATGCAAATGCATAAGGTAGTTGTGTGATCGCATAGATTATTTTGGGAGGCCTGGAATTTTGTTCAGCGCGATCGCATGCCTAGGGCTGTGATCGCATAGAGTAATAGCTGGGCGACAGAAGGATTTTTAATATCATTTCATCCGCGACCTATCCCAATTTTTCCTCCATTTTTGCACACCTTGAGAGCTAATTGATAGAATTTGAAGTGGATTTCATCGAGAAGTGATTGGAGGTGAGTTTCATAGTCTTAATACATTATTTTATCAAAGAATCTTCCATTAATTCTCTGAACTTGGGTATATTGAGGAAGTTAGGGCTTGTATTTTTACTATGTAAAATCGTGATTTGGTGGCTCATTTGAACTCCAATTTTGATAAATTTTATATGCACGGACTCGTGGCGAGACGAGAATTCTGAAAATGTAAATTTTGTAATTTTTCAAAAAGCGGGCATGAGGCTTGAGTTTTGGAAACTTCGTGTTTTTGGGTATTTTTCGAATCATTTCGATTGGGTTATGTTCCATTAGACTATTTTGATGTATTTCTTATTAGTTTTGATCAGATTTGACACCCGAGGAGGTCAATTTGCGAGGAAAGCGCAAGGCGAGCTAGGATTTTGGCCGGTTCGAGGTAGTGGTAGTGATGAATAATATACTGAGGGTTTGAAACCCCGTATTTGCACTATACAGTGCTATATTGAGATGAAACACGCATCGTGTGATGAGCGTGGTGATATTGTGACTGAGGATTCGGACTTAGTCTATCCTGATTGATGGTTTACTGTACTTATTGACTAAGACTGAGCTTATATCCGTATATTTGGGCTAGTTGCCATGTTTGGGGCCTTGTGCTAATATGTAGAACCTTAGGGAAGCCTGTGGAGCTAAATAATCCCTATACCTGTTGAACACATAATCTTAGTCGTACTCTTAGCTGTATAGCATAGCGTGAATTGGTACTAGAAATGTACTCTAAGTGAGAATACCTAGGCTTGAATACCCTGTTCTAGCTTGAGTGGGCCCGAGAGGCCGAGTCTATATTGACTTAGAGGGGTCGAGGACCTATTGTGAGGTATTGATATATATATCGGATCGGCTGCACGCCGCAGCAGTATATACATATATTGGATCGGACGGACTGCACGCTACAGTATTATATATATGATGTATATATGAATTGGACTACACACCGCAGTGTTATATATATATGGTTAGGGTTGCACGCCGCAGTATTATAGCGCTTGGGCTGAAGGAGCCCCTCCAGAGTCTGCACACACCCCCAGTGAGCGTAGTTACTATTATATTGGATCGGGCTGCACGCCGCAGCATTATATATATTATATTGGATCGGACTGCATGCCGCAACATTATATATAGCATATCGGATCGAGCTGCATGCTGCAGCAGTATTAGTAAGAATCGGGTTGCGCGTCGCAGCAGTGTTGGATAATTGTGGGATAGTAGTAGACTGATACTAGACTTTCCTCCTTAGAGATGTTCTTACCTGTACTGTTACTTTTAGAACTCTTTAGTGCTCTTACCGATTTTCTTACTTTCAGTTATTACTTATTGCTACTACTCATTGAGTTGGTAGTACTCACTCTACTCCCCACACCATATGTATAGATAGAGGGATCCAGGAGGGCAGTTGATTCATTGTTGTTATTTTAGTTGACTACGGAGTTATCGAGGTAGCTACCGGCGTCCGTAGGACCCGATCTCTCCTTTTCGTTATCTCTTGTATTTCTACTCTAGACTTGGTTGTATAGGATTTATTCAGTTGTTTAAGGGCTCAGACTTGTGACACCGGATCGGTTGGGCTGTTATTTCAGTTGTTTTGTTTTCCGCACTCGTATCATTGTTATGAAAATAGGATATTTTACCTAAATTGGAATATTTTGAAATAATAATTGAATTGGTAAATGGGTAATGGTCGGGCTTGCCTAGCAATGTGTTGGGCGTCATCACGATCGGGGTTTGGATCATGACATTTTATAGTCGGTTTGGTTCTGTTATGTTTTTATTAAAACCAAAACCAAACTAATTTTGAACGGTTTTTAAAATTCAAAATCGAACCAAACCAAATCTAAAAAGTATTGGGGGTTTTTGATTTGGTTCGATTTTCGGTTCAGTTTTTTAAATTTTATTGAACACCCCTAACTGTACCCACGACTCAAAATTTCCTTGCCAAGCTACATGAAATAGATTTTCAGAAGTCCATAGAAAAATTATTGCTAATTAACCGAAGTGAGAAGCAAACATATTCTGATAAAGACATTCCTCAATAATATCATCATGACTCTCGAAGTCATGTGCGATAGCAATACCAAACCAAATACAACAAGTAGTGGGGTCCTGAGCTAAGTTTGGCAAAATCTTGGAAATCGTAATGCCATAATGCTTTTCAAATCCTCCTAGCCATTATCCCCGGTCATCCACCGAACTGCTTACACTAACAACTTTGTTTGGATAGTTGTTACTCATTGTATTGTATTATATTGTTATCCCAAGGTAATATAATATTTATGTTGATTGCTTATTTAAAATTGATTGTATCGTATTGTTAAGTGCATTATTTCGGAACAACCAAAACCCTTATTTTATGAAATAACTGATTTGGTGTGGTGGGACTGTTTCTTATTTTCTTTTTTAATTATGCTCTTACTTATCACTCCATAATTCTATTTTATCATTTAATTATTTTTTTATTTTAACTCCAAATTCCAAATTATCGACCTACTTTGTCTTCTTCAATCATTTTAGAGTTGATTTGCCCCGTTCTTTTTATCCAAGTCTCCGCTCAGTTATTTGTCTCTTTCATCGTTTTAATTTTTTTTTGTTGCTAATATTATTTATAAGTTTTTGCTCTTGTTTTCAAGCTATGTAAATTAATGATGAATTAGTAGAAAGATATTTTCTTAAATTATTTTTATATGTAATTTTTGATAAATTTTATTTAAATAATTGGGGAATTTTAGTGAATTTGTTAATTACAGTACAATACGATATAGTCAAACAAAACAACACAAAATATTATTTAACAGTAATAAATAATATAATCTATTCAAATATTGTATTCATAAAATGATACGGTACAATACGATACAATACAATACAATACATTATAAAACGACATGAAACAATGATCCAAACGGAATGTAATTTGCCTACCAATTTCATCTCTAAAAGATTAAAGAAAATGTTTTATAATTTAAATAAAATAAATTGAATTTTTTTTAATAAGCAAATTAATCACTTGTTATCGACGAGAGCTGGACAGACAAAATCTATGTATGTAAATGGTATATAAAGATCCCTAAAATTATAAATTATTTCTCTATCTGAATGATACTAATTGCAAAATGAACTTTGATGTTGTCTTTATTGTAATTTCACACTTAAACACATTTTTAGAAAGATCAACCAAATACAATTTATTTATTAAATATTGAAAAACGATTTTTTTATTGGCGAAATATAAATTGCTACTTTTCAAAATTATTTTCTGCAAATATTTTTTTGAAAGTTAATCCAAACAAGCTCTAAATCATAAGTTGGCTACCGCTAACTTAATATGCATTTTTGGTTTACCAACATTTTTTATATTTTATCACTAACTATTTTTTTTAATCTCCAGTTATTCTTCCAAAATAAAATTTTCCCAATATTCTTTTTGTTTTAAATAACGTTAAGTTTATTTCAATCATTTTAATTATTTATTTACTAAATACATCAATTACTTATTATTAGTTTTCACACTTCTATCCGCATATATAACTTTTTACTTACAAATTTAGTTTAATACTTAATGATAAAGTTACTTTTAATTAGCTACGTCAAATGTGCTCTAGTAATAGACTTGTCCAGTGTCTATATAACCAATATAATCTAAATGAACATGGGGTATAGAAAATGTCGTTCATTTTACTTTTAAACATACGAAGGTCATTCATTTTTTTCCACACACATTTAATGCTATATATAGCGAAAAAACCCTAATAATGGAATAAAATAAAATAACATCTAACCAATTAGTTCTAATAAATTGGAAAAAGGACAAAACTAGTTGCGTTCCCACACAAAGTGCCAATGTGTAAATCTAATTATAAGTTTAAGAGAAAAAATCTTTGTTAGGTTGACGTTTAGTCGTCTATGGTTCAGTAATCAGCACATGTAACGACCAGACCCATCGTTACGGGAGTTATATCCCGTTTTTCCCGTTTTATGCTTTCATATGTTTCATTATATGTGTTTGGAGAATTTAAAGTAAATCGGATAGAATTCGATTAGAAATGAAGCAATAAATCTCTTTATGAGAAGGTTAGTTTGGAAAATCAACTGAATATTGACTTATGAGTTAGAAGGCTCGAAATGGATTTCTGATGATTCGACTAGTTTCGGGGGATGATTTATGACTTAGGAGAACAAGTGAAACTGAATTCGGAGGTCCGGTGTAGAATTATGCTTGAATTGTCTTGGATTTTGGCGAATTCCGGATGGTAGGCGAGATTTTGATCCGAGGATCGAAATGGAATTTTGAGAATTGCAGTAGCTCCGTTAGGTGATTTTGGTTATGTGTGCAAAATTTCAGATCATTCGGAGGTGTTTAAGTCGGATTTTAAATCAATTGCAAGTTTCGGAAGTTTTAGTTTAACTTAGGCTTGAATCCGTGGTAATCCGATGATTTTGATGTTTAGGATGGTCTTTTTATGTTACGAGCAAGTTTGAATGAAGTAATAGATCATATCTGTGCATTTGGTTGAGGTCCTGAGGGCCTCGGGGTATTTTCGGAAGGTTAAACGGGAATTTTTAAAGTTTCAACAGTTCTGTCATTTTTTGCTTCTGGAATTTCCGCATCTGCGGAAAAAGGACCACAGAAGTGATTCCACAGATGTTGTTGAAGGGTCGCAGAAGCGGTCCTGGCGAGGCTGGCCTTTTCTGCAAAAGCGGAAGGAGTTCCGCAAAAGTGGACACCGCAAAAGCGGGTCGTGACCACAGAAGCGGTCCAGGTGATTTAATGGGAGACTGCAGAAGCGGTTTATTGACCGCAGAAGCGACAATCGCAGAAGCAGTTGGGGTGTCGCAGAAGCGAAAATCACTGGGGTTTTAATGAAACTAGTGTATCGAATTTTTAGAGTTAGAAACATATTTTAGACTTCGGGAAGAGGCGAATTGCGGGTGATTTCAAGAAGAATTTATGGGAATTCATCACGTAAGAGTTCTTAGACTCGAATTATGTTATTATGATGTAAAAACATAGATTAAACACTGAAAAACCAAGGATTTAAGGGGTAAAAATGGAGGTTAGGACTTGAAACCTAAGAAGATGTAAAGTTGGAATTTGAGGGGTCAAACGGACTCCGATTTTGATAAACTTTATATGTACGGACTCGTGGCAAGACGAGGAATCCGTTGGTATAATTTTCAGAATTTTTAGAGAAGTGAGCCCGGGGCTAGGGTTTTACCAACTTCGTGAATTATTGTACTTTTTGAGTATTTTTGATTGGGTTATGTTTCTTTGACCCATATTCATGTATTCGCTGTGGTTTTGACTAGATTTGACGCACGAGGAGGTCAATACGAAAGGAAAAGGCATTGCAGGTGAGTCCAAGACCGGTTAGAGGTAAGTAGTTGGTATATATAATGGCCTGAGGGTTTGAAACCCCGACTTATCACATTGTGATGCAATTTAGGGCGTGACTCGCATCCCATGACAGGTGTAGGATTTGTTATGAATGGGGATTGTGACTTGGTCCATACCGATCAAGAGTAATACTATATTGGTGATTGAAACACACCCTGTGTTGAATATATCTGGGTTTTATGCCATGTTTGAGGCCTTGTGCCGACCTGTAGTATCCTTAGGGGATAAATATCATTTGATAGCATGATTTGTAAATTCATTGATCTCAGTCCTGGGTTGAATCACTATTATGAACTGTTAAGTCACTTTTCCTGAAAATTTAATAACTAAAGTATTTCCTTATTAATGAATTGGAAATTGGAAATAAGTAAATTGAAACTGTTATGTGACTCATATGCATATTGTGGATCGAGTGTGGATTGGGTTGCACGTCGCAGCGAATGATATGAATATATTGCGCTTGGGCTGAAGGAGCCCCTCCGGAGTCTGTACACACCTCCAGTGAGTGTCGTCGATGTTAAATGGATCGGGCTACGCGCCGTAGCGGTCATGTGCATTGCATTGCATTCATGCATTGTTATTTACTTGTGTTGTCTGTGGTTTGCTGTTGTTATTAGTTCGTAGTAAAGTATCAGACTGTTAGATGTAGCTTTACTTTGTGGCATTTTGTGGTTTATATGTTTTTTAGTCACTGAGTACTTAGTAATCACCCCAACTCCCTGCACCTTTGTGTGCAGATTCTGGTGCGCTGGAGGTTTAGCTGAGCAGTTTCATTTTATCAGAGTTGGTAGAGTTGTTGAGGTAGCTACTGACGTTCGCAGGACCTGGCTACTCTTCTTATTCCAGTTCTTATTTATATACTTTCAGACTTGAGTATTTTATTTAAATATTCTTATTATCCGATTTTTGCTTAGAGGCTCTAGACTCGTGACCCCTGATCTTTGGGAGTATTTTTATTAGTTTTTCACACTTCTCACTATTATTATTCGACTATTACTAGATTATTATTATTATAAACTATGATATTCTCCTTAAATTGTCAATTTCAGGAATTATTATTAAATATGAAAACGACTGTTGGTTTGGCTTGCCTAGCTTTAGAGTTGAGTGTCATCACGACTGGATTTGGGTCGTGACAAGTTGGTATCAAAGCCTGGTTTACTAGGCCTTGCGAGTCATGAGTCGGTTTAGTAGGCTCTCACGGATCGGTACGTAGACGTCTGTATCTATCCTCGTGAGGCTACAGAACATTTAGGAAACACTTCACTTTCTTGGAATTCATATCGTGCGGTTTGTTGTTGTTGCGAAAACTAAAATTTTTCGTATTCTATTCTCTCGTAGATGGCGAGAACCTGTGCTAACGGACGTGGTGGACGACCACCAATGACACCCAAAGGTCGTGGTCGTGGTAGAGGTAGGGCAGCAGGGACAACACCTGCTGACCCACCAGTTGACCAGACTCAAGGTCAAATCCCAGCACCAGTGGATCAAGTTCAAGATCAGATTCTAGCTGCAGGTATTCCAGAAACCCAGGTTCAGGCACCGGTAGTACCTATTGAGATACCGAGTCTCCAGGAGACCTTAGCACAGATCTTATCAGTGTGTACTGGCTTAGCCCAGGTGGTTGCGGCTGCTTCTACTACATCAGCTTCTTCTCAGGCGGATGGAGGTAATCAGACCCCCGCTACTCGCACACCAGAGCCGGTTGTTCAGGGCTTACAGGTACCTGAGGCAGCTCCAACTCAGCCAGCTCAATCGGATGCACCAGTCGCACCAGCCCTAACTCATGTGGTTCCAGCTATGCCGGATGATGAGCAACATCGGTTGGAGAGGTTCGGCAGGCTTCAGCGTCCGACATTCAGTGGTGTTGAGGGCGAGGGTGCCTAGGGTTTTCTGGATAAGTGCCAGTGTATGCTTCGTACTGCGGGTATTCTGGAGTCTAGCGGTGTGGCTTTTACTACCTTCCAGTTCACAGGGCCCGCATTTAATTGGTGGGAGGACTTCAAGAGGCGTAGGCCTATTGGGGCAGCCCCATCACATGGCAACAATTCTCCATGGTATTCTTGGAGAAGTATATGCTCCAATCTCATAGGGAGGAGCTGCATCATCAGTTCGAGTAGTTGAAGCAGGGAGATATGACAGTGACTCAATACGAGTTGAGGTTTACACAGCTACCTCGGCATGCGATGTGGATCATCCCGACATATCGTGAGAGGATTAGGAGATTTGTGGATGGTCTCAACAATCATATCCATATATTAATGACTAAAGAGAAGGCTACATCAGTTACATTTAAGGAGGTGGTTAATGCGGCTCGTTAGATTGAGATAAACCGTCGTCGAGAGCGTGATGAGAAGGAGGCTAAAGGGCCTCGTGATGCGGGTAGTTTCAGTGGTGCTCCGTCTAGGGGCCAATTCCAGCACGGAAGAGGTCGTTCCTTCAGATCTCCTCAGTCAGGCCATTCAGAGTCTAGCGGGGCTTCATCAGACCATGGTCATTAGGGTTATCAGGGTCATCAGGTTCGTCAGTAGAGCCAGCCCGCACTGAGCGCCCTTCCAGCTCAGAGCTCTGCTCCTGCTTCTTCAGCTCAGGGTTCATCTGTAGCGAGGGGTTTCCATCAGCCCCCTTATACAGCTTCAGGCCTTTGCTTTGAGTGTGGTGAGTTGAGTCGTATTAGGAGGCAGTGTCCCCGGTTCCTCAGTAAACAGTCTCAGTAGAGGGATCAACCCTCATCTTCTGCTCTTGTTTCTTCAGCACCCACTCAGTCATCTAGGAGTGGTGGTCAGGTAGCCAGAGGTCGCCCCAGGGGTGAGGACTGTACTGGTGGAGGTCAGGCTCGATTTTATGCTCTTCTCGATAGGAGAGACGCTAGCGCATCATATGCAGTCATCACAGGTATTATCTTCGTCTGCCACAAGGATGTTTCTGTCTTATTTGATCCCGGATCTACCTATTCCTATGTATCTTCGTATTTTGCGCATAATTTGGGTACGACCCATGGTAGTCTTGGCTTTCCCATCCATGTGTCTACCCCGGTGGGTGATACAGTTATTGTGGATCATGTATATCGATCTTGTCTCGTTACTATTGGGGGTCTAGAGACCCGAGTTGACTTGTTATTATTGGGCATGGTGGATTTCAACGTGATTCTGGGTATGGATTGGTTATCTCCTTACCATGTTATTCTAGAATGTTATGCCAAGACAGTTACATTGGCTATTCCAGGTATTCCGAAAATCGAGTAGCGAGGCGTGACTAATTATGTACCCGACAGGGTGATTTTCTTCTTAAAAGCTCAATAAATAGTTGGGAAGGATTGTTAATCTTATCTGGCTTTCCTTAGAGATGTTGGAGTTGAGTCTCCTAGTCTTGATTCGATCCCCGTTGTGAGGGATTTCCCGGATGTGTTTCCAGCAGACCTGTCGGGCATATCATCGGACAGGGACATTGATTTCGGTATTGACCTAGTGTCGGGCATTCAGCCCATTTCTATCCCTCGCTATCGCATGGCACCGGCTGAGTTAAAAGAGTTGAAGGAACAGCTTCAGGAACTCCTAGATAAGGGTTGATTCGCCCGAGTGTGTCACCTTGAGGTGCACCGGTGTTATTTGTAAAGAAGAAAGATGGCACAATGAGAATGTGCATTGATTACAGACAGTTGAACAAGGTGACAGTAAAGAACAGGTACCCCCTACCTCATATTGAGGACTTGTTTGATCAACTTCAAGGAGCAAGTGTATTCTCTAAAATTGACCTTCGGTTGGGTTATCACTAGTTGAAGATTAGGGATTCAAACATTATGAAAACGGCTTTCAAAATGAGATATGGGCACTACGAATTTATGGTGATGTATTTTGGGCTGACTAATGCCCCAGCTGCATTCATGCTCTTGATGAATAGTCTATTTCGTTCGTATCTGGATTTTTTTTGTGATCGTATTTATTGATGATATCCTGGTGTACTCGCGCATCCAGGAGGAGCACGCACATCACTTGAAGGTGGTATTGCAGAGATTGAGAGAGGAAAATCTTTATGCGAAGTTTTCTAAATGTGAATTCTGTCTTAATACGGTGACTTTTCTAGGACACGTAGTGTCCAGTGATGGTATTGAGGTTGACCCACAGAAGGTCGAGGCGGTGCAAAATTGGCCCAGACCTTCCTTAGCTATTGAGATCCGGAGTTTCCTCGGTTTGGCAGGTTATTACTGCATGTTCGTTCGGGGTTTTTTGTCTATTGATTCGCCTTTGACGAAGTTGACACAGAAGAATGCTCCATTTGTATGGTCTGATGAATGCGATGAGAGCTTTCAGAAGCTCAAGTCGGCCTTGACCATAGCTTCGGCACTTGTATTGCCATCAACTTCAGGTTTTTATATGGTGTATTACGATGCTTTGAGGGTTGGGATCGGTTGTGTATTGATGTAGGAGAGTTGAGTTATTGCATATGATTCTCGCCAGTTAAAGCCCCATGAGAAGAACTACCCTGTTCACGACTTAGAATTAGCTGCTATTGTTCATGCTTGGAAGATTTGGGAGCATTATATATATGACATATCTTGTGAGGTATATACGGACCATCGCAATCTTCAGCACTTTTTTAAGCAGAAGGATCTCAACTTGAGGCAGCAGAGATAACTTGAATTACTCAAGGACTATTACATTACAATCTTGTATCATCCCCGGAAGGCCAATGTAGTGGCTGATGCTATAAGCCGAAAGAGTATTAGTATGGGTAGTTTGGAGTACATTCCATTTGGGGAGAGGCCTCTTGCAGTTGATGTTCAGGCTTTAGCTAATCAGATGGTGAGGTTAGATATTTCCGAGCCCAGCTGGGTGATGGCTTGTGTGGTATCTCGGTCTTCCTTGTATGACCGCATTCGAGAGCGTTAGTATGATGATCTGCATTTGCTTGTCCTGAAGGATAGGGTCTAGCACGATGATGCCAGAGATGTGACCATCTGAGATGATGGTGTGTTTCGGATGCGGGGCCGGATTTGCGTGCCCACTGTGGATGGGCTTCAGGAGTTGATATTAGAGGAGGCCCACAACTTGTGGTATTCGATGCATTCGGGTGTCGTGAAGATGTACCAAGATTTGAGACAACATTACTGGTGGAGAAGGATGAAGAAGGATATTGTGAATTATGTGGCTCGAAGTCTTAATTGTTAGCAAGTCAAATATGAACACCAGAGACCCGGTGGAGTGCTCCAGTGCATGGATATTCCCGAGTGGAAAAGGAGAGGATTACTATGGACTCCGTGAGTGGTCTTCCCCATACCTTGAAGAAGTTTGATTCAGTATGGGTGATCGTGGATCGACTGACCAAGTCTGCGCACTTCATTCATGTGTGAACTACCTATTCCTCGGAGCGGTTAGCAGAGATTTTCATTTGAGAGATTGTGCGGTTGCATGGGGTCCCAATTTCTATTATATCAGATAGAGGTACCCAGTTCACTTCTCAGTTCTGGAGGACGTTTCAGCGAGAGTTAGGTTCACATGTAGTGTTGAGCATAGTGTTTCACCCACAGACGGATGGGCAGTCCGAGTGTACAATTTGGATATTAGAGGATATGTTGTGTGTCTGCGTTATGTATTTTGGAGGTTCTTGGGCTGATTACTTGCCTCTTGAAAAGTTTGCTTATAACAATAGCTATCAATCCAGCATTCAGATGGAGCCGTATGAAGCCTTATATAGGAAACGGTGTAGGTCTCCAATTGGTTGGTTTGAGCTCGACGAGTCTATATTATTGGGGACAAAGTTAGTCCAGGATGCGTTAGACAAAGTGAAGGTGATTCAGGAGAGACTTCGCACAGCTCAATCGCGTTAGAAAAGTTATGCAGACCATAAGGTCCGAGATGTGTATTATTTAGTAGGCGAGAAGGTGTTGCTGAAAGTTTCGCCTATGAAAGGCGTTATGAGGTTTGAAAAGAAAGTAAAGCCGAGCCCAAGGTTCATTGGACCTTTTGAGGTACTTAAGAAGATTTGGGAGGTGGCCCATATACTTGCTTTGCCACCTAGCTTATCGGGAGTTCATCCGGTGTTCCATGTTTCTATGC